>JACMZG010000815.1:0-14401 GCA_018340805.1 Microvelia longipes
TAATATTATGAGACTTTGAGTAAATTAAAGGTTATCGTAAAAGATTATTGTAATTGAAGCCGCACAGGTGATATAATAAATATTCGGGAAGAATTTCACATTTTGGAGATAGTGATTTGCAATTGTCTTGTGTAAACAAATGGACTGCTTCGGGTAATGAATAGATGCAAAAAACTCGAATTTTGTTTTGTATCGATGAATTAAATGTTTGGTTCGCATTTTACGTGTTAAGTATCTTATGAGATTTTTATGACATAAAATAACAATTTAATTAAATTAGAGTAAGTATTCTACGCTCATTAGTGGTAAAAACAGTGTAAAGATCAATATTGCTCTAAACCTGATTTTTGCATATTAGTATAGTCTGAATTAATAACGTCTAGATTGCTGTAATTATATCATTTGCGTCTCTACTTTCAAAGCGACGAACATTATGTTCACGGCTAACTAAGCCCTAACAAGATAGCAAATGTACATTAAGTTGAACATTTAGAATACTCGTCGTTTATGGGATGTACTTTTTTACGCTGCTAGTAAAAACTAACTTCACCAATTACAACATTCGGAGACCATAAACAGTCCACATCTTTTAATTTGACAGTTGATTCTAAAGCGATATCTGAATTGTCTCTATTTACTGGCCTTCACACTTTCTGATTAATAGCGTATTTTCCGAATGTTGGAATATAATTGTTGAGGTTTCCCAGGCGGTTTTCCTATCGTAACTTCCGTCTTTGCCATTATTTACTTGGATAAGGGCATTCCTTCTGGAAACAAAGGCATTTACACTGGCCTCGGAATAGTAGTGGTGACTTGCACCTCAAAAGTGTTGGACTTCCCTTTCTTTGGGTTCAGATAGTCAGGATGTTTCGCTTATCTTCTACCTTTTTTCGGTCTTTTATTTCCTGCTTTAGTCTTGTCTCGGTTTAGGAATAAATCTGTTGTTAATTACAAGAAATGTTCATATTGTGTTCAAAAGATACCAGTCAAGTACAGATAAAATTATATCATATAACATTTAGTTCTTCCCTGCGTACTAATCTGTCCGTATCGATACCAGATGTTTTTTAGCTTGAAACTTCACCGGCATGTTTGCCTATCGGTTGGGCGTCTTTCGTATCAAATCTTAAGGAATGTGTCTGTTCGTTCTCTACTCCTTTGGATAAATGAAGACTCCTTGTCTGTAGAGCAGTCATTTTTCTTTTATCTCACCGATTCTTTTATTGTCTGATGTTTTCGTAATCGTCAATTACGTCTCGCGAACTAAAGTACTGTATTATTTATTATAGTGAAAATTTCTAATATATTCCCCATAATCTATTTCTAAGATTATCCATTGTGTCACAATACACAAGTTTAATTTGTCTTGGTTAAAGCTCTTCCAAGACAATTGAAATATAAGGTGAGTTCATTAAGTTCTTAATCGATGTATATAGTATTAGTAGTAATTTTCGCGTAAAAATAATTGTGGTCAATCATGAAAATCAGATGGCAATTGTTTAAATTGGACGAAAAAAACCTTTAATTATTTGTTGTCCGCAGATTTTTAGATATTTCCATTCCTTTTATGTTCTCATCAACTCAATCCCCCTGTTTCTCGTTTACTGTAATAATTCATGTCCTCACTCTTCATTTGTTACTTTTAAGGCCCGCAAACCTCAATAATCGAAATATTATTGTGAACACTCATTCGTCCCATCGTCGGTTCACACTAAATTCAGTTAGGGTTTTGTGGTCCTTTTACTCATATTTTATGCTCACTTATTCATTATTCGCCAATCGCAAATTAATACCTCCATATATCCAATAATGTCACGCAAATTCTTGATCGACATACGTTATACATTTTTATAATTATCATTCTTGGACTTCTTTTGTTCTGCTGGTTGGGTTCCAAACAGTATTAGAGGCGACAACAATTTCCGAAAAATAGTAGGATGCGCATAAGCAAATATTTAGATTTACCTACTAGAGTTTGGGGTATAATTATTTTGGAACTATTAACAGACGTCGTCCGCAAGAATATATGTTCCTTAGAAATAGAAATTATATTTCTTCCGGCCAGTTCGAATCATTTTATGCATACATTAATAAGTAAGATAAAAAATTTTCGCCTTCAAATTAGTTTTTATCTCAAGCTTGAAATATTTCAAATAATTTCAAAAATTGCGACTAAATGTTCGTGAAAAAATGATGTTTTAAACAATAAATTATGAAGAAGGTGTGAATATGGTGAAATTCTTATACTCATATCGCGGATTGAGCATGGCTATACCGAGGGATATCGTTTGTCAATTTAATACGTTCTCACGCACAGAGTTTGAATGACTAAACTGATTTTGAAAATAGGACAAAATGAATAGTCTCTATGCCGTCTGACTCGACTCTACCTCCAATCTTGAATCTTGCTTGTTGGTTAAAACAAACATTCACAGGGTCATTCTCCAAAGCTTAACTTAAACCTGGGAAGTCGATAGCCGTCTCCGACTTCAAGCTTACATCCCACGATTATGCTTAGATGTACAATGCGTTAAATCCAATTCAAAGTAATACTATTTATGGACTAAACAACTTGAGTGAAGTAATTTGGCTCTTCCAACATCCATATTTGGAAAAATTTTGCACAGAAGCTTAGAAAATTATACGAATTTTGTTGCTTAATTACTCAACAATTTGATCTCGTTTTAAAGAATTTCTAATTTGTTAGCGACCTGCCAGAACTTTAATATAACCCTGGTTTTTTGACTAATGTTTGCCATTTCTTTTGTTTACCATTCGACCAAAATTGTCTTTCAGATGAACTTCGTTCTATTATGAGAGTTATAATTTACTTTCCCAATGTAATACGTAACTTTTAACAACAAAAATATACAGACATTTAAATCTTTAGTTGTAATTACTACATTATCTTGTTCAGCTGATGTGAATAGATTTATAACCAACGGTCAATAGATCTGTACTGTCTGCAAGCTGCAAGAAATTTATTTTTAACTTACATGAATTAGGTAAGCCATTAAATTTATATAATTGTGAATATCAACATATTGTTGTCATTCGTTCATCAGTAACAAAGATCAATATCTGTGACACACGATTCATCGAACTATAAGTGCTGACCATTTAAATCTAAGCATCATTGTACTAGTGTTTTCTTCTCATATAATAAATCAGGCCAGGTTATTGATAGTTTCCTTTCGTAGATTATGCCAAAAACTGTTCAGTTAAGTATACCAAATCAGAACTAACTTACAGGGTTTCGTGAAAGATTATATTTACCGTTTTATTTAAAGTATATTATAAAACGGCTTTTATCAATTAAAATATCACCCCGTTATTATTCCACAATAAAACTAAATCTCGCATTCCATATAAAATTAAACCTGTTAATATACATAATATATATACGCAAATCCACAATCTACCTAAAAATAATAGATTGTGTCACTGGCGTTACTAAATTAGATATAGAGCACATTTTTTAAACTATACATCCGTTACTTTTTAGAATTCTATTGAAAGTATATAGCCAAATGCAATATTTGCTGTGACGAATTGAGATAACGACATTTTAACAAATGCATTTCGGGTAAATTCTAACTAAATGGGATGACATCACAGATGACTTGATCCTGAAACATACCATATGCGTAATGATGCGCTAACAGTATGATAATTGATTATAGAGCGCGGGTAGTCGTCTATTTCAGAGAGGCAATATATCGAGCACCTAAAAACAAGAATCACAGACTGATTAAGTAGACACATAATTATAGGTATTTGGAAAGATTGGGTTTGTCTCTAATAACATGGAACATCTATTATCAGATCGGAGATTTTGCTTGCGCTAACATGGCTTGAAAAATAACGCTGTCTACGAATTGAAAGGTCTTTATTGGATGATTAGCCGTTTACAGAGAGTTGTTTGATTCCAGAAGCGAGAAAAGCAAGACTTTGAAAATACTGGAAAAAACGAATCGCCTTATGCAAGTAGGGAATTATTCTCTCTTATTACAAATAATGAAGATAGAAATATACTTAATTTCCTGGGGTGACTGATGGGCGTCTTTTACATGTTCACTTAGGCTTGGTTAGGACGTAGCCTAGAGCAGGACCAAGAAAAACTGTACGCTCAATACTTCAAAAAACTATCATATCACAGCAATATCCAAAATCTGGTCTTGTCCATTATACTACCCAAAATAGTCTTAATATTGCACTTCAAGGAATTTTTTGGAATTTAATTTTTTGCGGATGAATGAAAGAAGGCATGAAAAATTTATATTAATAATGGACCATGTGCGTTCCACCGGAATACTGGGTGACTGAAATGATTATGAGCGGACATCAAATATACTCCCTTCCACCATACACTCCGCAGCTTCAATCCCAGAAGATATTGTTTTGAGTAAATGGAAGTCTCTAACCTGGTGAGAAATGCGCTTATAGCTCTAAACACAAGTTTGTTATTGACACTATGGAAAGTGCTATTAATAAGGGTGTTTAACGATCTTCCGTGATAAGTGATTGTGCTGGATTTCGCAATATAGGTTATTTGCATTGAAGCTATCGGCGAGAAGAATTTAACTTAATTGATTAGACTAGTAGTTGTGTTTTAAAAATTATAACAAAATGTGTTTTATGTTGTAGTTTTGTATGCCATCTCTGCAAACTGCTCCTCTGGTTGTATTTAGTTGTCGGCTCCTTTTTGTTCTTTTCTCGAAAATATGAATTAAATCAATGTTCTTTTACTCATCTGGTTTTTTATTTGATTAAAGAGCGGTTTGGTATTGTTATGTACGCGATATTTACAAACCGAGTAAACTTTACTTCCCATAAGGGAAACTGTAATTGTACATTTATCTAATTATTTATCAATAATCAATATTTATTTCCTTATAAATACATTAAGACTATTATTAGATGTATAGCGATTAATGTTAAATTTAGTTTTTATTAGTTTATCACAAATTGTCTTAAATATTGTTGGCCTTCTCTACGCATATTTTTATATATCCTCCATACTGGCTCCTATTAATATAATTTTTGAGTTTGAGACCCCATGAATTAAAAGGGTTGGAGATAAGGGCTAAGACGTTTTTGACAATGGTAATGTACTAGGTATTTGCAATCATGTTTGTGAAAACCGCCTGTAAATTTCAGCTCATTAAATTATTATTGTTTCCAATAATAGATTAGCAATTTGATAAGTAATAATTTAACAGATTGCGCATTTATTGTGAATTTTTACTCGCGTGAACATTATGATAAAAACTAAGTGCAGAAAACAGTTGGAATATTTTTACAACGAATCTCTGGAAATAGTTGTCTATTTCTATCAATTATCAAAATAAAATGAATTTATCATAATTTTCCATTATTGACTAATACAAAGACTATGTAAAAATATTGGCTGATATATCTGACCTATTAACTAAATCCAATTTTACGGAAAAATTCCAAGTCAAATAAAATAAAGTGCAATAAACATCCACAACCATCGCATAAATCGAGCCCAGTAAACCTGCTAAAAATAATAGTCGTTAATACCAGGATGGATTTTATGGGTTTCGGAGGGACACTGCCCTCGAGTGAGGGTGAATTTCCCGGCGATCGGAATACGACTGTCATACGAACTTCATTGAAATGTGCTGCTTGCCTAAGTCCCTTTCTCTGATTCACCTCATTTGTTGTGCTGTGTATGATTGATGTCTAAACGCTTACGGAGTGTGTTGTTTGCTTAATTTTTCCTCCGTATGCTCTTGATGTTATTAATTGGATTTTGTATCTATGTGTTTGTTGAGAGCGCATTGCTTGTTTGGATCATTGTCTCTATGTGTGAGAACCTTCTCGTTAAACTATTATGCTATTCTTCCTCTTTGAAGTTATCCCTCCACAAGCGTTAATCTTCGTATAGCAGAAAGAGAATTAAATTCTTAGATCGGTTTGTTTCAAAATTCGAACTCCTGGGCTTTTAATTATATGCATTTCAGTGCTAACATGTTCCTGTTATTTAATAGTGTACTGTCCGCATGTTAATACGAGTAATATACTCGCAAGGCGCATCCAAACACTACCACCTAAAGCTTACCCTCTCCTAATGCGACAATATATATCCGTTTTTTTTCACAAAATACATATGAGTCATCATAGTCAATCATGTATAGTCATAAAGTTACAATTATAAGAGATATATTATAGTGCGCTCATTGGTTATGTGCATATATTTCATTGAGGTGTATTAATGACACACATATTATTAACATTCATATATAAATTCTTTAATTTTATCATTATATTCAATATATTTGCTCGCCCAATGACCATGTGAGAGCAGTCAAACTCAGTGCACATATGATTGCTCAACTCAGATGCGGAGCGAGGATGCGCCTCAGCCAGTGTGTGTTAGGAGCAGCTAGAGATAAGGTTCTCACCTCATTTAGCAAACACACAACTGTATATCCAATGCTTCCAAACCTATAAGTTATATGCATATGAATCTTTAGGCGTTGTCTAAGAATTTGATCTAATATCCATTAAAAGTTCGCTCAACCAAATTTAAGGGTTAAAATTGAGGTCTAAATTAAAAGTAAGCTATTCGTAAGAAAATATTTTTCAAAATTTGACTCATCACATGCGTTAAGGGAACTTCTAGCTCTTATTTAACCGCATACAGGTACCCCCTTTTCCGCCCCATAGGAACAAATATAGTGGCACTGCTAAACGCCAATTGAACTGTTAGCAAAAAAAATATAAATACTACCAAAATTTCTCTGAAGGGATATAAAAAATAAATTAAGTATTCTCGGATATGCATGCTCACTATACTTTCTCATAAAATACTACTAACTAAACCTATTAAGACTAATGGCTTAACCACAATGCCAACCGGTATTCCGGTCGAGGCCTATTGTATTGATCAGTTGTATTTTCTTACCAACTAGTCCAAGATGCAGTCGATTTGTCTGATTCTACATTGTAAAATAATTCCCTGGATTATTTTATGCACCATATGAATCGCACAAAAGTTCTTGCTGTTTACCTTGATTTCTACCGCTCATGATTCTGAAAAATCAAAAGTACCTCTACGTTAACTTGTTGTAAATTTATCGATACTGCTTTTCGACAAAAGCAAGCCCCTCCTTATTTCTAACTCACTCTAATAGATTAATGTTGGTGTTGGACCCTAACCCTTCTTATCAGATTTCCACTATTTAAATTTGTAAGTCTTTAACTTTCTGATAAAATCATAATGAAAACGAAGAAAACATAAATACATCGAACGTGATAATAATATGATATTAGATTTGATTGTGGGATTTTATTAAAATTACAAAATTTTCACAACCACTATATTATACACCGCACAGTGCTTTCGGTGATATTTTACATAATGATAAATTAATTTAATTTGAAGAAACCAAACTACTGGGAATCTGGACACCGATTATATGAGTGAAATCTTTTTAGTGAACCTTGTATTGACGTTTTTGAATATAGTATACTCATGTAGAGGACAAAGATGTTTTATGTAGAAACCTCGAGGCAATCTGATGGAGTCACATTTTATGGGAGTTGAAAAAGTCCTGGTTTGTGAAATTATTGAAGAAGTAGAGATTTTGAATTATCATATGACAATGCAAATCTAGTCTAAGTGTATTTTAAAAATTTCATTTTAGCAGTTGCTATAAATCGTTAATTGTAACTTTGCTATGACAATACAGACCCCGAAATATATCATTAATGTGATGACATATCCGAAATAAATCGTATCAGATAAATTTTCTCAAAAAAGATATGGAAGAAACAGGGTCTACCGCATCTCCGAGGTAGAGAGTAGTAATTAAAATGCACTAGACGAGCGATCACTTACCAATAAAGATATGTCTGAATCAGCGTATTTATCACCTAAAAAAATAAACGGAACTGCCTGAGGCTCTCCGGAGCCTTGTTACTAAGGAGGTTTTACCCCCTGTTACAAGAGACTCTGGGAGGATGTTTCAGAGTAGTTGCTTTGCCTTTCCTAAGTACTGCCCATTTTCTTTCCACATGATGCCATTATTATAGTTAATGTGATGACGAAGATGTTCCAGATTTTTGATGATCGAAAAGATTTCTATTTGAAAATGAAAAATGTAATTAAAGTTGAATTGGTTGTGATTTGAAATAGAGTATTTAGTTGAAAGTGATATTGAATTTTCAATTTGAAAACAAGAAAAAATCGCCCGAACAGGGACTCGAACCCTGGACCCTCAGATTAAAAGTCTGATGCTCTACCGACTGAGCTATCCGGGCCTTGTTAATTTTTCAACATGTATACTATTGAGATGTTTAATAGTTGATTTGATTTCAATAAAGTAAATGCAAAATTTTATTTCAATGAAAATCATTATATTAATGTGATGATGAGAAATATTCAAATTCAAACTTATTTCAATATATCATAATAAATAATGTGAAATTATGTTTTAGTTTAAAAATTTCAAATTTTTCACTTTTCAATATTATCATGACAATTGTGACTTTGTTGAATTTTTGATGATCGAAAAGATTTCTATTTGAAAATGAAAAATGTAATTAAAGTTGAATTGGTTGTGATTTGAAATAGAGTATTTAGTTGAAAGTGATATTGAATTTTCAATTTGAAAACAAGAAAAAATATCGCCCCGAACAGGGACTCGAACCCTGGACCCTCAGATTAAAAGTCTGATGCTCTACCGACTGAGCTATCCGGGCCTTGTTAATTTTTCAACATGTATACTATTGAGATGTTTAATAGTTGATTTGATTTCAATAAAGTAAATGCAAAATTTTATTTCAATGAAAATCATTATTATATTAATGTGATGATGAGAAATATTCAAATTCAAACTTATTTCAATATATCATAATAAATAATGTGAAATTATGTTTTAGTTTAAAAATTTCAAATTTTTCACTTTTCAATATTATCATGACAATTGTGACTTTGTTGAATTTTTGATGATCGAAAAGATTTCTATTTGAAAATGAAAAATGTAATTAAAGTTGAATTGGTTGTGATTTGAAATAGAGTATTTAGTTGAAAGTGATATTGAATTTTCAATTTGAAAACAAAAAAAATATCGCCCGAACAGGGACTCGAACCCTGGACCCTCAGATTAAAAGTCTGATGCTCTACCGACTGAGCTATCCGGGCCTTGTTAATTTTTCAACATGTATACTATTGAGATGTTTAATAGTTGATTTGATTTCAATAAAGTAAATGCAAAATTTTATTTCAATGAAAATCATTATTATATTAATGTGATGATGAGAAATATTCAAATTCAAACTTATTTCAATATATCATAATAAATAATGTGAAATTATGTTTTAGTTTAAAAATTTCAAATTTTTCACTTTTCAATATTATCATGACAATTGTGACTTTGTTGAATTTTTGATGATCGAAAAGATTTCTATTTGAAAATGAAAAATGTAATTAAAGTTGAATTGGTTGTGATTTGAAATAGAGTATTTAGTTGAAAGTGATATTGAATTTTCAATTTGAAAACAAGAAAAAATATCGCCCGAACAGGGACTCGAACCCTGGACCCTCAGATTAAAAGTCTGATGCTCTACCGACTGAGCTATCCGGGCCTTGTTAATTTTTCAACATGTATACTATTGAGATGTTTAATAGTTGATTTGATTTCAATAAAGTAAATGCAAAATTTTATTTCAATGAAAATCATTATTATATTAATGTGATGATGAGAAATATTCAAATTCAAACTTATTTCAATATATCATAATAAATAATGTGAAATTATGTTTTAGTTTAAAAATTTCAAATTTTTTTTTCAATATTATCATGACAATTGTGACTTTGTTGAATTTTTGATGATCGAAAAGATTTCTATTTGAAAATGAAAAATGTAATTAAAGTTGAATTGGTTGTGATTTGAAATAGAGTATTTAGTTGAAAGTGATATTGAATTTTCAATTTGAAAACAAGAAAAATATCGCCCGAACAGGGACTCGAACCCTGGACCCTCAGATTAAAAGTCTGATGCTCTACCGACTGAGCTATCCGGGCCTTGTTAATTTTTCAACATGTATACTATTGAGATGTTTAATAGTTGATTTGATTTCAATAAAGTAAATGCAAAATTTTATTTCAATGAAAATCATTTATATTAATGTGATGATGAGAAATATTCAAATTCAAACTTATTTCAATATATCATAATAAATAATGTGAAATTATGTTTTAGTTTAAAATTTCAAATTTTTCACTTTTCAATATTATCATGACAATTGTGACTTTGTTGAATTTTTGATGATCGAAAAGATTTCTATTTGAAATGAAAAATGTAATTAAAGTTGAATTGGTTGTGATTTGAAATAGAGTATTTAGTTGAAAGTGATATTGAATTTTCAATTTGAAAACAAGAAAAAATATCGCCCGAACAGGGACTCGAACCCTGACCCTCAGATTAAAAGTCTGATGCTCTACCGACTGAGCTATCCGGGCCTTGTTAATTTTTCAACATGTATACTATTGAGATGTTTAATAGTTGATTTGATTTCAATAAAGTAAATGCAAAATTTTATTTCAATGAAAATCATTATTATATTATGTGATGATGAGAAATATTCAATTCAAACTTATTTCAATATATCATAATAAATAATGTGAAATTATGTTTTAGTTTAAATTTCAAATTTTTCACTTTTCAATATTATCATGACAATTGTGACTTTGTTGAATTTTTGATGATCGAAAAGATTTCTATTTGAAAATGAAAAATGTAATTAAAGTTGAATTGGTTGTGATTTGAAATAGAGTATTAGTTGAAAGTGATATTGAATTTTCAATTTGAAAACAAGAAAAAATATCGCCCGAACAGGGACTCGAACCCTGGACCCTCAGATTAAAAGTCTGATGCTCTACCGACTGAGCTATCCGGGCCTTGTTAATTTTTCAACATGTATACTATTGAGATGTTTAATAGTTGATTTGATTTCAATAAAGTAAATGCAAAATTTTTATTTCAATGAAAATCATTATTATATAATGTGATGATGAGAAATATTCAAATTCAAACTTATTTCAATATATCATAATAAATAATGTGAAATTATGTTTTAGTTTAAAAATTTCAAATTTTTCACTTTTCAATATTATCATGACAATTGTGACTTTGTTGAATTTTTGATGATCGAAAAGATTTCTATTTGAAAATGAAAAATGTAATTAAAGTTGAATTGGTTGTGATTTGAAATAGAGTATTTAGTTGAAAGTGATATTGAATTTTCAATTTGAAAACAAGAAAAAATATCGCCCGAACAGGGACTCGAACCCTGGACCCTCAGATTAAAAGTCTGATGCTCTACCGACTGAGCTATCCGGGCCTTGTTAATTTTTCAACATGTATACTATTGAGATGTTTAATAGTTGATTTGATTTCAATAAAGTAAATGCAAAATTTTATTTCAATGAAAATCATTATTATATTAATGTGATGATGAGAAATATTCAAATTCAAACTTATTTCAATATATCATAATAAATAATGTGAAATTATGTTTTAGTTTAAAAATTTCAAATTTTTCACTTTTCAATATTATCATGACAATTGTGACTTTGTTGAATTTTTGATGATCGAAAAGATTTCTATTTGAAAATGAAAAATGTAATTAAGTTGAATTGGTTGTGATTTGAAATAGAGTATTTAGTTGAAAGTGATATTGAATTTTCAATTTGAAAACAAGAAAAATATCGCCCGAACAGGGACTCGAACCCTGGACCCTCAGATTAAAAGTCTGATGCTCTACCGACTGAGCTATCCGGGCCTTGTTAATTTTTCAACATGTATACTATTGAGATGTTTAGTTGATTTGATTTCAATAAAGTAAATGCAAAATTTTATTTCAATGAAATCATTATTATATTAATGTGATGATGAGAAATATTCAAATTCAAACTTATTTCAATATATCATAATAAATAATGTGAAATTATGTTTTTTTAAAAATTTCAAATTTTTCACTTTTCAATATTATCATGACAATTGTGACTTTGTTGAATTTTTGATGATCGAAAAGATTTCTATTTGAAAATGAAAAATGTAAGTTGAATTGGTTGTGATTTGAAATAGAGTATTTAGTTGAAAGTATATTGAATTTTCATTTGAAAACAAGAAAAATATCGCCCGAACAGGGACTCGAACCCTGGACCCTCAGATTAAAAGTCTGATGCTCTACCGACTGAGCTATCCGGGCCTTGTTAATTTTTCAACATGTATACTATGAGATGTTTAATAGTTGATTTGATTTCAATAAAGTAAATGCAAAATTTTATTTCAATGAAAATCATTATTATATTAATGTGATGATGAGAAATATTCAAATTCAAACTTATTTCAATATATCATAATAAATAATGTGAAATTATGTTTTAGTTTAAAAATTTCAAATTTTTCACTTTTCAATATTATCATGACAATTGTGACTTTGTTGAATTTTTGATGATCGAAAAGATTTCTATTTGAAAATGAAAAATGTAATTAAAGTTGAATTGGTTGTGATTTGAAATAGAGTATTTAGTTGAAAGTGATATTGAATTTTCAATTTGAAAACAAGAAAAAATATCGCCCGAACAGGGACTCGAACCCTGGACCCTCAGATTAAAAGTCTGATGCTCTACCGACTGAGCTATCCGGGCCTTGTTAATTTTTCAACATGTATACTATTGAGATGTTTAATAGTTGATTTGATTTCAATAAAGTAAATGCAAAATTTTATTTCAATGAAAATCATTATTATGTGATGATGAGAAATATTCAAATTCAAACTTATTTCAATATATCATAATAAATAATGTGAAATTATGTTTTAGTTTAAAAATTTCAAATTTTTCACTTTTCAATATTATCATGACAATTGTGACTTTGTTGAATTTTTGATGATCGAAAAGATTTCTATTTGAAAATGAAAAATGTAATTAAAGTTGAATTGGTTGTGATTTGAAATAGAGTATTTAGTTGAAAGTGATATTGAATTTTCAATTTGAAAACAAGAAAAAATATCGCCGAACAGGGACTCGAACCCTGGACCCTCAGATTAAAAGTCTGATGCTCTACCGACTGAGCTATCCGGGCCTTGTTAATTTTTCAACATGTATACTATTGAGATGTTTAATAGTTGATTTGATTTCAATAAAGTAAATGCAAAATTTTATTTCAATGAAAATCATTATTATATTAATGTGATGATGAGAAATATTCAAATTCAAACTTATTTCAATATATCATAAATAATGTGAAATTATGTTTTAGTTTAAAAATTTCAAATTTTTCACTTTTCAATATCATGACAATTGTGACTTTGTTGAATTTTTGATGATCGAAAAGATTTTCTATTGAAAATGAAATGTAATTAAAGTTGAATTGGTTGTGATTTGAAATAGAGTATTTAGTTGAAAGTGATATTGAATTTTCAATTTGAAAACAAGAAAAATATCGCCCGAACAGGGACTCGAACCCTGGACCCTCAGATTAAAAGTCTGATGCTCTACGACTGCTATCCGGGCCTTGTTAATTTTTCAACATGTATACTATTGAGATGTTTAATAGTTGATTTGATTTCAATAAAGTAAATGCAAAATTTTATTTCAATGAAAATCATTATTATATTAATGTGATGATGAGAAATATTCAAATTCAAACTTATTTCAATATATCATAATAAATAATGTGAAATTGTTTTAGTTTAAAAATTTCAAATTTTTCACTTTTCAATATTATCATGACAATTGTGACTTTGTTGAATTTTTGATGATCGAAAGATTTCTATTTGAAAATGAAAAATGTAATTAAAGTTGAATTGGTTGTGTTGAAAATAGAGTATTTAGTTGAAAGTGATATTGAATTTTCAATTTGAAAACAAGAAAAAATATCGCCCGAACAGGGACTCGAACCCTGGACCCTCAGATTAAAAGTCTGATGCTCTACCGACTGAGCTATCCGGGCCTTGTTAATTTTTCAACATGTATACTATTGAGATGTTTAATAGTTGATTTGATTTCAATAAAGTAAATGCAAAATTTTATTTCAATGAAAATCATTATTATATTAATGTGATGATGAGAATATTCAAATTCAAACTTATTTCAATATATCATAATAAATAATGTGAAATTATGTTTAGTTTAAAAATTTCAAATTTTTCACTTTTCAATATTATCATGACAATTGTGACTTTGTTGAATTTTTGATGATCGAAAAGATTTCTATTTGAAAATGAAAAATGTAATTAAAGTTGAATTGGTTGTGATTTGAAATAGAGTATTTAGTTGAAAGTGATATTGAATTTTCAATTTGAAAACAAAAAAATATCGCCCGAACAGGGACTCGAACCTGGACCCTCAGATTAAAAG
>JACMZG010000816.1:0-14391 GCA_018340805.1 Microvelia longipes
TCAATTTTTTTTTTCAATAGTTTTTATGATGTCTTTACCGTTTTAATTTTGTATAGCCACTTCTTTAAGTAAAGATAGGATCTAGAAAACGATATAAATGTTGGATTAAATAATATTTCTACTGCTAGAGTTTTCAATTTGAGAGCTTAAGTAAATTTGCCTTGGATAAAAATATTGATTCACATTCAATTTAATTGATTGAAACATTCTTGGACCTTATTATTCGGCGTTTTTGTTCATTAATAAGGTATTTAGTTGTCACCGACAACTATTTCTCCAACCATTGCCATCCTCTGTCTGTTGACAGATATCAAGGTTAGTCTCTCGCCATTTTTGGACCATACGCATCGGTAATAATTTCGAATCACAGAAACCTGTTAGTTTTCAGCATCTCGGGACTCTTCCACTATGCTTTTTTTTTTTAAACTTGTGTCTAACCTTTTCGCTTATGGGCCAATTTATATTCTATTAATGTATATTAATTTTAATATAATTTCTATATATATTAAATATTATATCATAAATCAATAAATGAAATACTTACATTATCAATAATAATATATATGTAATGCAGTAATGCTGGGTGTAATTGAGTATATAGTAAAGGGTTTAAATAGTAATTTCGTTGCGTGACGTAAACATTATGACGTAACAATATGACTTAACATGTTAAACAAATATTAATTTATCAATTTCTTTCTTTCAATAGTTATTATGATGTCTTTACGTTTTTTTTGTATTAGTCACTTCTTTAAGTAAAGATAGCATCTAGAAAACAATATAAATAATATATAATATATATATTTTTAAATATATATTTCTATCATAATCTATAAATGAAATACTTACATTATATTGGCGAAACAATATGACTTAACATGTTGAACAAATATCAATTTGTCAATTTTTTTTCAATAGTTTTTATGATGTCTTTACGTTTTAATTTTGTATTAGCCACTTCTTTAAGTAAAGATAGGATCTAGAAAACGATATAAATGTTGGATTAAATAATATTTTCTACTGCTAGAGGTTTCAATTTGAGAGCTTAAGTAAATTTGCCTTGGATTAAAAATATTGATTCACATTCAATTTAATTGATTGAAACAATTCTTGGACCTTATTATTCGGCGTTTTTGTTCCATTAATAAGGTATTTAGTTGTCACCGACAACTATTTCTCCAACCATTGCCATCCTCTGTCTGTTTGACAGATATCAAGGTTAGTCTCTCGCCATTTTTGGACCATACGCATCGGTAATAATATCAATTTGTCAATTTTTTTTTCAATAGTTTTTATGATGGCTTTACGTTTTAATTTTGTATTAGCCACTTCTTTAAGTAAAGATAGGATCTAGAAAACGATATAAATGTTGGATTAAATAATATTTCTACTGCTAGAGGTTTCAATTTGAGAGCTTAAGTAAATTTGCCTTGGATTAAAAATATTGATTGACATTCAATTTAATTGATTGAAACAATTCTTGGACCTTATTATTCGGCGTTTTGTTCCATTAATAAGGTATTTAGTTGTCACCGACAACTATTTCTCCAACCATTGCCATCCTCTGTCTGTTGACAGATATCAAGGTTAGTCTCTCGCCATTTTTGGACCATACGCATCGGTAATATTTCGAATCACAGAAAACCTGTTAGTTTTCAGCATCTCGGGACTCTTCCACTATGCTTTTTTTTTAAACTTGTGTCTAACCTTTTCGCTTATGGGCCAATTTATATTTCTATTAATGTATATTAATTTTAATATAATTTTATATATATTAAATATTTATATCATAAATCAATAAATGAAATACTTACATTATCAATAATAATATATATGTAATGCAGTAATGCTGGGTGTAATTGAGTATATAGTAAAGGTTTAAATAGTAATTTCGTTGCGTGACGTAACATTATGACGTAACAATATGACTTAACATGTTAAACAAATATTAATTTATCAATTTCTTTCTTTCAATAGTTATTATGATGTCTTTACGTTTTTTTTGTATTAGTCACTTCTTTAAGTAAAGATAGCATCTAGAAAACAATATAAATAATATAATATATATATATTTTTAATATATATATTTCTATCATAATCTATAAATGAAATACTTACATTATATTGGCGAAACAATATGACTTAACATGTTGAACAAATATCAATTTGTCAATTTTTTTTTCAATAGTTTTTATGATGTCTTTACGTTTTAATTTTGTATTAGCCACTTCTTTAAGTAAAGATAGGATCTAGAAAACGATATAAATGTTGGATTAAATAATATTTTCTACTGCTAGAGGTTTCAATTTGAGAGCTTAAGTAAATTTGCCTTGGATAAAAATATTGATTCACATTCAATTTAATTGATTGAAACAATTCTTGGACCTTATTATTCGGCGTTTTTGTTCCATTAATAAGGTATTTAGTTGTCACCGACAACTATTTCTCCAACCATTGCCATCCTCTGTCTGTTGACAGATATCAAGGTTAGTCTCTCGCCATTTTTGGACCATACGCATCGGTAATAATATCAATTTGTCAATTTTTTTTTCAATAGTTTTTATGATGGCTTTACGTTTTAATTTTGTATTAGCCACTTCTTTAAGTAAAGATAGGATCTAGAAAACGATATAAATGTTGGATTAAATAATATTTTCTACTGCTAGAGGTTTCAATTTGAGAGCTTAAGTAAATTTGCCTTGGATTAAAAATATTGATTCACATTCAATTTAATTGATTGAAACAATTCTTGGACCTTATTATTCGGCGTTTTGTTCCATTAATAAGGTATTTAGTTGTCACCGACAACTATTTCTCCAACCATTGCCATCCTCTGTCTGTTGACAGATATCAAGGTTAGTCTCTCGCCATTTTTGGACCATACGCATCGGTAATAATTTCGAATCACAGAAAACCTGTTAGTTTTCAGCATCTCGGGACTCTTCCACTATGCTTTTTTTTTTAAACTTGTGTCTAACCTTTTCGCTTATGGGCCAATTTATATTTTATTAATGTATATTAATTTTAATATATTTCTATATATATTAAATATTTATATCATAATCAATAAATGAAATACTTACATTATCAATAATAATATATATGTAATGCAGTAATGCTGGGTGTAATTGAGTATATAGTAAAGGGTTTAAATAGTAATTTCGTTGCGTGACGTAACATTATGACGTAACAATATGACTTAACATGTTAAACAATATTAATTTATCAATTTCTTTCTTTCAATAGTTATTATGATGTCTTTACGTTTTTTGTATTAGTCACTTCTTTAAGTAAAGATAGCATCTAGAAAACAATATAAAATAATATATAATATATATATTTTAAATATATATATTTCTATCATAAATCTATAAATGAAATACTTACATTATATTGGCGAAACAATATGACTTAACATGTTGAACAAATATCAATTTGTCAATTTTTTTTCAATAGTTTTTATGATGTCTTTACGTTTTAATTTTGTATTAGCCACTTCTTTAAGTAAAGATAGGATCTAGAAAACGATATAAATGTTGGATTAAATAATATTTTCTACTGCTAGAGGTTTCAATTTGAGAGCTTAAGTAAATTTGCCTTGGATTAAAAATATTGATTCACATTCAATTTAATTGATTGAAACAATTCTTGGACCTTTATTCGGCGTTTTTTGTTCCATTAATAAGGTATTTAGTTGTCACCGACAACTATTTCTCCAACCATTGCCATCCTCTGTCTGTTGACAGATATCAAGGTTAGTCTCTCGCCATTTTTGGACCATACGCATCGGTAATAATATCAATTTGTCAATTTTTTTTTCAATAGTTTTTATGATGGCTTTACGTTTTAATTTTGTATTAGCCACTTCTTTAAGTAAAGATAGGATCTAGAAAACGATATAAATGTTGGATTAAATAATATTTTCTACTGCTAGAGGTTTCAATTTGAGAGCTTAAGTAAATTTGCCTTGGATTAAAAATATTGATTCACATTCAATTTAATTGATTGAAACAATTCTTGGACCTTATTATTCGGCGTTTTTGTTCCATTAATAAGGTATTTAGTTGTCACCGACAACTATTTCTCCAACCATTGCCATCCTCTGTCTGTTGACAGATATCAAGGTTAGTCTCTCGCCATTTTTGGACCATACGCATCGGTAATAATTTCGAATCACAGAAACCTGTTAGTTTTCAGCATCTCGGACTCTTCCACTATGCTTTTTTTTTAAACTTGTGTCTAACCTTTTCGCTTATGGGCCAATTTATATTTCTATTAATGTATATTAATTTTAATATAATTTCTATATATATTAAATATTTATATCATAAATCAATAAATGAAATACTTACATTATCAATAAAATATATATGTAATGCAGTAATGCTGGGTGTAATTGAGTATATAGTAAAGGGTTTAAATAGTAATTTCGTTGCGTGACGTAACATTATGACGTAACAATATGACTTAACATGTTAAACAAATATTAATTTATCAATTTCTTTCTTTCAATAGTTATTATATGATGTCTTTACGTTTTTTTTGTAGTCACTTCTTTAAGTAAAGATAGCATCTAGAAACAATATAAATAATATATAATAATATATATTTTTAAATATATATATTTCTATCATAAATCTATAAATGAAATACTTACATTATATTGGCGAAACAATATGACTTAACATGTTGAACAAATATCAATTTGTCAATTTTTTTTCAATAGTTTTTATGATGTCTTTACGTTTTATTTTGTATTAGCCACTTCTTTAAGTAAAGATAGGATCTAGAAAACGATATAAATGTTGGATTAAATAATATTTTCTACTGCTAGAGGTTTCAATTTGAGAGCTTAAGTAAATTTGCCTTGGATTAAAAATATTGATTCACATTCAATTTAATTGATTGAAACAATTCTTGGACCTTATTATTCGGCGTTTTTGTTCCATTAATAAGGTATTTAGTTGTCACCGACAACTATTTCTCCAACCATTGCCATCCTCTGTCTGTTGACAGATATCAAGGTTAGTCTCTCGCCATTTTTGGACCATACGCATCGGTAATAATATCGTCAATTTTTTTTTCAATAGTTCTTTACGTTTTAATTTTGTATTAGCCACTTCTTAAGTAAAGATAGGATCTAGAAAACGAATTAAATTGGATTAAATAATATTTTCTACTGCTAGAGGTTTCAATTTGAGAGCTTAAGTAAATTTCCTTGGATTAAAAATATTGATTCACATTCAATTTAATTGATTGAAACAATTCTTGGACCTTATTATTCGGCGTTTTTGTTCCATTAATAAGGTATTTAGTTGTCACCGACAACTATTTCTCCAACCATTGCCATCCTCTGTCTGTTGACAGATATCAAGTTAGTCTCTCGCCATTTTGGACCATACGCATCGGTAATAATATCAATTTCAATTTTTTTTTCAATAGTTTTTATGATGGCTTTACGTTTTAATTTTGTATTAGCCACTTCTTTAAGTAAAGATAGGATCTAGAAAACGATATAAATGTTGGATTAAATAATATTTTCTACTGCTAGAGGTTTCAATTTGAGAGCTTAAGTAAATTTGCCTTGGATTAAAAATATTGATTCACATTCAATTTAATTGATTGAAACAATTCTTGGACCTTATTATTCGGCGTTTTTGTTCCATTAATAAGGTATTTAGTTGTCACCGACAACTATTTCTCCAACCATTGCCATCCTCTGTCTGTTGACAGATATCAAGGTTAGTCTCTCGCCATTTTTGGACCATACGCATCGGTAATAATTTCGAATCACAGAAAACCTGTTAGTTTTCAGCATCTCGGGACTCTTCCACTATGCTTTTTTTTTAAACTTGTGTCTAACCTTTTCGCTTATGGGCCAATTTATATTTCTATTAATGTATATTAATTTTAATATAATTTCTATATATATTAAATATTATATCATAATCAATAAATGAAATACTTACATTATCAATAATAATATATATGTAATGCAGTAATGCTGGGTGTAATTGAGTATATAGTAAAGGGTTTAAATAGTAATTTCGTTGCGTGACGTAACATTATGACGTAACAATATGACTTAACATGTTAAACAAATATTAATTTATCAATTTCTTTCTTTCAATAGTTATTATGATGTCTACGTTTTTTTTGTATCACTTCTTTTAAGTAAAGATAGCATCTAGAAAACAATATAAATAATATATATATATATATATATTTTAAATATATATTTTCTATCATAAATCTATAAATGAAATACTTACATTATATTGGCGAAACAATATGACTTAACATGTTGAACAAATATCAATTTGTCAATTTTTTTTTCAATAGTTTTTATGATGTCTTTACGTTTTAATTTTGTATTAGCCACTTCTTTAAGTAAAGATAGGATCTAGAAAACGATATAAATGTTGGATTAAATAATATTTTCTACTGCTAGAGGTTTCAATTTGAGAGCTTAAGTAAATTTGCCTTGGATTAAAATATTGATTCACATTCAATTTAATTGATTGAAACAATTCTTGGACCTTATTATTCGGCGTTTTTGTTCCATTAATAAGGTATTTAGTTGTCACCGACAACTATTTCTCCAACCATTGCCATCCTCTGTCTGTTGACAGATATCAAGGTTAGTCTCTCGCCATTTTTGGACCATACGCATCGGTAATAATATCAATTTGTCAATTTTTTTTCAATAGTTTTTATGATGGCTTTACGTTTTAATTTTGTATTAGCCACTTCTTTAAGTAAATAGGATCTAGAAAACGATTAAATGTTGGATTAAATAATATTTTCTACTGCTAGAGGTTTCAATTTGAGAGCTTAAGTAAATTTGCCTTGGATTAAAAATATTGATTCACATTCAATTTAATTGATTGAAACAATTCTTGGACCTTATTATTCGGCGTTTTTGTTCCATTAATAAGGTATTTAGTTGTCACCGACAACTATTTCTCCAACCATTGCCATCCTCTGTCTGTTGACAGATATCAAGGTTAGTCTCTCGCCATTTTTGGACCATACGCATCGGTAATAATTTCGAATCACAGAAAACCTGTTAGTTTTCAGCATCTCGGACTCTTCCACTATGCTTTTTTTTAAACTTGTCTAACCTTTTCGCTATGGGCCAATTTATATTTCTATTAATGTATATTAATTTTAATATAATTTCTATATATATAAATATTTATATCATAAATCAATAATGAAATACTTACATTATCAATAATAATATATATGTAATGCAGTAATGCTGGGTGTAATGAGTATATAGTAAAGGGTTTAAATAGTAATTTCGTTGTGACGTAACATTATGACGTAACAATATGACTTAACATGTTAAACAAATATTAATTTATCAATTTCTTTCTTTCAATAGTTATTATGATGTCTTTACGTTTTTTTTGTATTAGTCACTTCTTTAAGTAAAGATAGCATCTAGAAACAATATAAATAAATATAATATATATATATTTTTAATATATATATTTCTATCATAAATCTATAAATGAAATACTTACATTATATTGGCGAAACAATATGACTTAACATGTTGAACAAATATCAATTTGTCAATTTTTTTTTCAATAGTTTTTATGATGTCTTTACGTTTTAATTTTGTATTAGCCACTTCTTTAAGTAAAGATAGGATCTAGAAAACGATATAAATGTTGGATTAAATAATATTTTCTACTGCTAGAGTTTTCAATTTGAGAGCTTAAGTAAATTTGCCTTGGATTAAAAATATTGATTCACATTCAATTTAATTGATTGAAACAATTCTTGGACCTTATTATTCGGCGTTTTTGTTCCATTAATAAGGTATTTAGTTGTCACCGACAACTATTTCTCCAACCATTGCCATCCTCTGTCTGTTGACAGATATCAAGGTTAGTCTCTCGCCATTTTTTGACCATACGCATCGGTAATAATTTCGAATCACAGAAAACCTGTTAGTTTTCAGCATCTCGGGACTCTTCCACTATGCTTTTTTTTTAAAACTTGTGTCTAACCTTTTCGCTTATGGGCCAATTTATATTTCTATTAATGTATATTAATTTTAATATAATTTCTATATATATTAAATATTTATATCATAAATCAATAAATGAAATACTTACATTATCAATAATAATATATATGTAATGCAGTAATGCTGGGTGTAATTGAGTATATAGTAAAGGGTTTAAATAGTAATTTCGTTGCGTGACGTAACATTATGACGTAACAATATGACTTAACATGTTAAACAAATATTAATTTCAATTTCTTTCTTTCAATAGTTATTATGATGTCTTTACGTTTTTTTTTTAGTCACTTCTTTAAGTAAAGATAGCATCTAGAAAACAATATAAATAATATAATATATATATTTTAAAATATATATATTTCTATCATAAATCTATAAATGAAATACTTACATTATATTGGCGAAACAATATGACTTACATGTTGAACAAATATCAATTTGTCAATTTTTTTTTCAATAGTTTTTATGATGTCTTTACGTTTTAATTTTGTATTAGCCACTTCTTTAAGTAAAGATAGGATCTAGAAAACGATATAAATGTTGGATTAAATAATATTTTCTACTGCTAGAGGTTTCAATTTGAGAGCTTAAGTAAATTTGCCTTGGATTAAAATATTGATTCACATTCAATTTAATTGATTGAAACAATCTTGGACCTTATTATTCGGCGTTTTTGTTCCATTAATAAGGTATTTAGTTGTCACCGACAACTATTTCTCCAACCATTGCCATCCTCTGTCTGTTGACAGATATCAAGGTTAGTCTCTCGCCATTTTTGGACCATACGCATCGGTAATAATATCAATTTGTCAATTTTTTTTCAATAGTTTTATGATGGCTTTACGTTTTATTTTGTTTAGCCACTTCTTTAAGTAAAGATAGGATCTAGAAAACGATATAATGTTGGATTAAATAATATTTTCTACTGCTAGAGGTTTCAATTTGAGAGCTTAAGTAAATTTGCCTTGGATTAAAATATTGATTCACATTCAATTTAATTGATTTAAACAATTCTTGGACCTTATTATTCGGCGTTTTTGTTCCATTAATAAGGTATTTAGTTGTCACCGACAACTATTTCTCCAACCATTGCCATCCTCTGTCTGTTGACAGATATCAAGGTTAGTCTCTCGCCATTTTTGGACATACGCTCGGTAATAATATCAATTTGTCAATTTTTTTTTCAATAGTTTTTATGATGGCTTTACGTTTTAATTTTGTATTAGCCACTTCTTTAAGTAAAGATAGGATCTAGAAAACGATATAAATGTTGGATTAAATAATATTTTCTACTGCTAGAGGTTTCAATTTGAGAGCTTAAGTAAATTTGCCTTGGATTAAAAATATTGATTCACATTCAATTTAATTGATTGAAACAATTCTTGGACCTTATTATTCGGCGTTTTTGTTCCATTAATAAGGTATTTAGTTGTCACCGACAACTATTTCTCCAACCATTGCCATCCTCTGTCTGTTGACAGATATCAAGGTTAGTCTCTCGCCATTTTTGGACCATACGCATCGGTAATAATATCAATTTGTCAATTTTTTTTCAATAGTTTTTATGATGGCTTTACGTTTTAATTTTGTATTAGCCACTTCTTTAAGTAAAGATAGGATCTAGAAAACGATATAAATGTTGGATTAAATAATATTTTCTACTGCTAGAGGTTTCAATTTGAGAGCTTAAGTAAATTTGCCTTGGATTAAAAATATTGATTCACATTCAATTTAATTGATTGAAACAATTCTTGGACCTTATTATTCGGCGTTTTTGTTCCATTAATAAGGTATTTAGTTGTCACGACAACTATTTCTCCAACCATTGCCATCCTCTGTCTGTTGACAGATATCAAGGTTAGTCTCTCGCCATTTTTGGACCATACGCATCGGTAATAATTTCGAATCACAGAAAACCTGTTAGTTTTCAGCATCTCGGGACTCTTCCACTATGCTTTTTTTTTAAACTTGTGTCTAACCTTTTCGCTTATGGGCCAATTTATATTTCTATTAATGTATATTAATTTTAATATAATTTCTATATATATTAAATATTTATATCATAAATCAATAAATGAAATACTTACATTATCAATAATAATATATATGTAATGCAGTAATGCTGGGTGTAATTGAGTATATAGTAAAGGGTTTAAATAGTAATTTCGTTGCGTGACGTAACATTATGACGTAACAATATGACTTAACATGTTAAACAAATATTAATTTATCAATTTCTTTCTTTCAATAGTTATTATGATGTCTTTACGTTTTTTTTGTATTAGTCACTTCTTTAAGTAAAGATAGCATCTAGAAAACAATATAAATAATATATAATATATATATATTTTTAAAATATATATATTTCTATCATAAATCTATAAATGAAATACTTACATTATATTGGCGAAACAATATGACTTAACATGTTGAACAAATATCAATTTGTCAATTTTTTTTTCAATAGTTTTTATGATGTCTTTACGTTTTAATTTTGTATTAGCCACTTCTTTAAGTAAAGATAGGATCTAGAAAACGATATAAATGTTGGATTAAATAATATTTTCTACTGCTAGAGGTTTCAATTTGAGAGCTTAAGTAAATTTGCCTTGGATTAAAAATATTGATTCACATTCAATTTAATTGATTGAAACAATTCTTGGACCTTATTTTTCGGCGTTTTTGTTCCATTAATAAGGTATTTAGTTGTCACCGACAACTATTTCTCCAACCATTGCCATCCTCTGTCTGTTGACAGATATCAAGGTTAGTCTCTCGCCATTTTTGGACCATACGCATCGGTAATAATATCAATTTGTCAATTTTTTTTCAATAGTTTTTATGATGGCTTTACGTTTTAATTTGTATTAGCCACTTCTTTAAGAGGATCTAGCGATATAAATGTTGGATTAATTTTTCTACTTAGAGGTTTCAATTGAGAGCTTAAGTAAATTGCCACATTCATTTAATTGATTGAAACAATTCTTGACCTTATTATTCGGCGTTTTTGTTCCATTAATAGGTATTTAGTTGTCACACAATTTTCTCCAACCATTGCCATCCTCTAGAGATATCAAGGTTAGGGACCATACGCATCGGTAATAATTTCGAATCACAGAAAACCTGTTAGTTTTCAGCATCTCGGGACTCTTCCACTATGCTTTTTTTTTTAACTTGTGTCTAACCTTTTTTTCTTATGGGCCAATTTATATTCTATTAATGTTAATTTTAATATAATTTCTATATATTAAATATTTATATCATAAATCAATAAATGAAATACTTACATTATCAATAATAATATATATGTAATGCAGTAATGCTGGGTGTAATTGAGTATATAGTAAAGGGTTTAAATAGTAATTTCGTTGCGTGACGTAACATTATGACGTAACAATATGACTTAACATGTTAAACAAATATTAATTTATCAATTTCTTTCTTTCAATAGTTATTATGATGTCTTTACGTTTTTTTTGTATTAGTCACTTCTTTAAGTAAAGATAGCATCTAGAAAACAATATAAAATATATATATATATATATATATTTTAAATATATATATTTCTATCATAAATCTATAAATGAAATACTTACATTATATTGGCGAAACAATATGACTTAACATGTTGAACAAATATCAATTTGTCAATTTTTTTTCAATAGTTTTTATGATGTCTTTACGTTTTAATTTTGTATTAGCCACTTCTTTAAGTAAAGATAGGATCTAGAAAACGATATAAATGTTGGATTAAATAATATTTTCTACTGCTAGAGGTTTCAATTTGAGAGCTTAAGTAAATTTGCCTTGGATTAAAAATATTGATTCACATTCAATTTAATTGATTGAAACAATTCTTGGACCTTATTATTCGGCGTTTTTGTTCCATTAATAAGGTATTTAGTTGTCACCGACAACTATTTCTCCAACCATTGCCATCCTCTGTCTGTTGACAGATATCAAGGTTAGTCTCTCGCCATTTTTGGACCATACGCATCGGTAATAATATCAATTTGTCAATTTTTTTCAATAGTTTTTATGATGGCTTTACGTTTTAATTTTGTATTAGCCACTTCTTTAAGTAAAGATAGGATCTAGAAAACGATATAAATGTTGGATTAAATAATATTTTCTACTGCTAGAGGTTTCAATTTGAGAGCTTAAGTAAATTTGCCTTGGATTAAAAATATTGATTCACATTCAATTTAATTGATTGAAACAATTCTTGGACCTTATTATTCGGCGTTTTTGTTCCATTAATAAGGTATTTAGTTGTCACCGACAACTATTTCTCCAACCATTGCCATCCTCTGTCTGTTGACAGATATCAAGGTTAGTCTCTCGCCATTTTTGGACCATACGCATCGGTAATAATTTCGAATCACAGAAAACCTGTTAGTTTTCAGCATCTCGGGACTCTTCCACTATGCTTTTTTTTTAAACTTGTGTCTAACCTTTCGCTTATGGGCCAATTTATATTTCTATTAATGTATATTAATTTTAATATAATTTCTATATATATTAAATATTTATATCATAAATCAATAAATGAAATACTTACATTATCAATAATAATATATATGTAATGCAGTAATGCTGGGTGTAATTGAGTATATAGTAAAGGGTTTAAATAGTAATTTCGTTGCGTGACGTAACATTATGACGTAACATATGACTTAACATGTTAAACAAATATTAATTTATCAATTTCTTTCTTTCAATAGTTATTATGATGTCTTTACGTTTTTTTGTATTAGTCACTTCTTTAAGTAAAGATAGCATCTAGAAAACAATATAAATATATAAATATATATATATTTTTAAATATATATATTTCTATCATAAATCTATAAATGAAATACTTACATTATATTGGCGAAACAATATGACTTAACATGTTGAACAAATATCAATTTGTCAATTTTTTTTTCAATAGTTTTTTTGATGTCTTTACGTTTTATTTTGTATTAGCCACTTCTTTAAGTAAAGATAGGATCTAGAAAACGATATAAATGTTGGATTAAATAATATTTTCTACTGCTAGAGGTTTCAATTTTGAGAGCTTAAGTAAATTTGCCTTGGATTAAAATATTGATTCACATTCAATTTAATTGATTGAAACAATTCTTGGACCTTATTATTCGGCGTTTTTGTTCCATTAATAAGGTATTTAGTTGTCACCGACAACTATTTCTCCAACCATTGCCATCCTCTGTCTGTTGACAGATATCAAGGTTAGTCTCTCGCCATTTTTGGACCATACGCATCGGTAATAATATCAATTTGTCAATTTTTTTTCAATAGTTTTATGATGGCTTTACGTTTTAATTTTGTATTAGCACTTCTTTAAGTAAAGATAGGATCTAGAAAACGATATAAATGTTGGATTAAATAATATTTTCTACTGCTAGAGGTTTCATTTGAGAGCTTAAGTAAATTTGCCTTGGATTAAAAATATTGATTCACATTCAATTTAATTGATTGAAACAATTCTTGGACCTTATTATTCGGCGTTTTTGTTCCATTAATAAGGTATTTAGTTGTCACCGACAACTATTTCTCCAACCATTGCCATCCTCTGTCTGTTGACAGATATCAAGGTTAGTCTCTCGCCATTTTTGGACCATACGCATCGGTAATAATTTCGAATCACAGAAAACCTGTTAGTTTTCAGCATCTCGGGACTCTTCCACTATGCTTTTTTTTTAACTTGTGTCTAACCTTTTCGCTTATGGGCCAATTTATATTTCTATTAATGTATATTAATTTTAATATAATTTCTATATATATAAATATTTATATCATAAATCAATAAATGAAATACTTACATTATCAATAATAATATATATGTAATGCAGTAATGCTGGGTGTAATTGAGTATATAGTAAAGGGTTTAAATAGTAATTTCGTTGCGTGACGTAACATTATGACGTAACAATATGACTTAACATGTTAAACAAAATATTTTTATCAATTTCTTTCTTTCAATAGTTATTATGATGTCTTTACGTTTTTTTGTATTAGTCACTTCTTTAAGTAAAGATAGCATCTAAAACAATATAAATAATATATAATATATATATATTTTTAAATATATATATTTCTATCATAAATCTATAAATGAAATACTTACATTATATTGGCGAAACAATATGACTTAACATGTTGAACAATATCAATTTGTCAATTTTTTTTTCAATAGTTTTTATGATGTCTTTACGTTTTAATTTTGTATTAGCCACTTCTTTAAGTAAAGATAGGATCTAGAAAACGATATAAATGTTGGATTAAATAATATTTTCTACTGCTAGAGGTTTCAATTTGAGAGCTTAAGTAAAATTTGCCTTGGA
>JACMZG010000817.1:9021-11521 GCA_018340805.1 Microvelia longipes
AACATTTCTATAGTTGGGAAAAGACAATCAAACTTGATCATTTAGAGGAAGTAAAAGTCGTAACAAGGTTTCCGTAGGTGAACCTGCGGAAGGATCATTATTAGTTCATTGAAATTAAAAGAACGATTAGAATTTACAGCTGACATGCTATAAATTAAATTAAAAAAACGATTTTGGCTCTAATAATTCATTTTATAATGAATTATTAAATATAAAAAAGTGCTGATTTTAATTTACTAATTACATATTATGCTACTTGGATTGTTTTATTGCGAAGTATTCGGCTCGCTAAACAATAAATCGACTCGTTTTATAGTAGTAAATATGGTTTCAAGTGCTAGTAGTAAATTAATCAGCATTAAACCAACACATTCACGGGGTGCCTATGGTATTTTTTCGAAATACCGAGTACTCATATAAACATTTTTATTGGGTGTTGTTTATATGACAGACTTATGTCCGTAGTCTCTCGTAAAAAGGAAATTACAAAACACAAGTTGTTGGCACTGATAAAAACAATATCAAAGCATTATCAGGATATTGTGCAAGGTTTAATTAGTTTAGTAATATAATATCTTTAAAAATTTAGTGTTATTTATTTGGTCAATATACGAATTCAAGTTGCAGTGATTAATAATAACTGGTCTAATGCTTTGTAGATAAATATCCGAATTCAGTTATTTTATTAATCATTTATTTTGGCAAAACTGCAATTGGCTAAAGAATTTGTATGTTGATTAACACGATATTATATGAAAAGCTGCCCCGTGTGTTTCTATTTCTATTTAACTTTACAGTATCGTTTGGTGATCAAATGATAATGGCAATCCTCGACTTTGTAAAAGAAGTTGGGTTGATTGAAAATTAGAATATGGATCGCTGTAAAAAGCATCTGTATATTATTAACCACTTTAAGCGATGGATCACTCGGCTCGCACGTCGATGAAGAACGTAGCAAAACATGTGAATTAATGTGAACTGCACAACGCTCTGATCATTGACATTTTGAACGCAAATGGCGGCTATGGGTCAACCTATAGCCACATCTGTCTGAGGGTCGGCATAGCATTTATCATTACGTTCAATAGTAATGTTTTGAGGGGTTCACTTTTGGTTTTTATTTCAATCGAAAGTGCCTCTTTAAGGTGATAGTGTATTTGTTAAACAAGTACACCTCTATGGAAACATAGAGTTTCGATTTTTGAAATGCTATTAATATACAGTTTATACATATGAAATTAACATAAAGTTAATGCTGTTGTTGAAGTTAATAGATTTATTTGTTATTGTTACTATTGTTTTCATAATTTATTGACCATTGTATAGAAAGAAGAAAGGCAAATAAACAATGTTTGAATGGGTTGTTGATTTATTTGTTTGATCTTTTAAATATATTTTGGATTGATAATAATAGAAATAATGATGCTATTAATGACAATGACAATTTAATTTTGCATTATCAATATGTGCGTTTCAGTATTAATTGACGTATTGAAATAGTGTTTTAAATATAATTGAACAAGTTTGACGGAAATTCTGGATTATTGAAATTATTGATATCATTTGATGCATACATAATTTTAATTTTCTCCAGTGCCGCAGCTTAATGAGTTGCGTTCTGGTGCATATGTGTGCTGTCACCTGTGAGATTTTAGTAAATAATCAATTAAATTGTCAAGGAATTTCGAATTTATTATTTATTTGTTCAATTAACTTTTAAATCCGACCTCAGATCAGATGAGATTACCCGCTGAACTTAAGCATATCATTAAGCGGAGGAAAAGAAACTAACAAGGATTTCCCCAGTAGTGGCGAACGACCGGGAATTAGCCCAGCACTGAATCCTGTATCTTTGATATTAGGAGTTGTGGTGTAAAGGTTGCGTTTTTAATTGTTGAGTATACTCCAAATTCACTTGATTGTGATGTTGTCCATAGACGGTTAGACCGGTTGGAGTGTACGAGGCTTTTATTGATGTTTCCTATGAGTCGGATTGTTTGAGAATGCAGTCCAAATTGGGTGGTAAACTCCATCTAAGGCTAAATACTTGTGCGAGTCCGATAGTAAACAAGTACCGTGAGGGAAAGTTGAAAAGAACTTTGAAGAGAGAGTTAAATAGTACGTGAAATCGCTTAGAGGTAAACGAGTAGAGCCGAAACTGATATATGGGATTCAGTTGATTGTCTGTCAATCTTATTTTAGCAAAATCTCACTAGGAATTGCTAATTTAAGCTCATAATGGACGATCAATGCACTTTCCATGTATCAAAACTGCGACCAATAGTGCCGTTTTTCTGTCGTAATGGTGAAGGTGACCAATTCTTCGGAATCGTTTTATAGCTCATTGCACGGTTAAATTTGGTGTATTGGTGATTTCGATTTGCTGATATTGGCTGTTGGTAATGCTGATTGTTTGATTGTGAGCTCATAAGAGATTGCTTTTGAATGTTTAGTATAACTGATGGTCGATGGGCAAATCTAGTAAGTCTGCAGTGTATAT
>JACMZG010000817.1:16521-23394 GCA_018340805.1 Microvelia longipes
AATTATTTCTCTGTTATTTCCCAATTTATTAAATACTACCCATGTTAGATAACTAATGCTATATATTGGTAGTCTATGTAAAGTTGACATAGTATTATATACTGTTGATTTTTGATTATCAATGAAATTAAACTCATATATTCGTTATGAATTATGGGTAAATGAAAAAATGTTGTAGTGGCGAATGTTGTTTCGGTAACGGTTTCCAAATGCGTGGAGTTATCGTCTACTACGTACCACATGAACAAGGGTAAATATAGCTTTCGCTTTGAAGCGTTAGTAATTTAAATTTCTATTGTCCAGGCCTTTTTCTAGTCAGATACAGTTGTGAAGCTTGCTTTGCGATTGTTTATTGCTTGTTAGTTGAATTTGTTGAATCAAAACGCTAACAATAAAAGCAATTCAATGAATATCATATATTTAAATATATAACGAATGGCCTATTTTAGTTATCGGTTAAACGATAGCTAAGCGATTGAATAAAAATCGTACGTATCATTATTGATGAAAACGTAAATGCTAAGTAGAGTAAACTGAAATGATCAAGCTTTTATGCATCGATGATGCATTGAGTAAACGATATTTATATTTTGGATTTAATATAATGTGACTGAGAAAAATGGTAAAACATTTTTCTTTTCAAATCAGTTAATAAAAATGAGACTTGATTATACATTGTATTTAAATCATTTATTGCAAAAAATAAAAATCGTTGAAAGGGTGATAATTAAATTTATTTCACAAAATAGTGGTTTTTTAAATGAAATTGCTGTTTTTGGATTATCATGTGGTTAATGCTTGATCGATTGATAAAGTTAATGATACTTGTGTTTATTGATTTTCAATATCTTTAGTGACTACTTAATTGAAACCATGTTAAGTAGAGTACGTAAAATAAATATCTGGTTGATCCTGCCAGTAGTCATATGCTTATCTCAAAGATTAAGCCATGCATGTCTTAGTACAAAGTCTCGTACACTTAAACCGCGGATGGCTCATTATAACAGCTATGATTTGAGAGATTCTATCATTTTGCCATGGGATAACTGTGGTAATTCTAGAGCTAATATCTAACAGAATGCCGTGACTCACGAAGCGGCGGATTTATTAGATCAAAATCAACCTGGTGAAAACCGGTTTTTTGATGACTCTGGATAATTTTACTGATCGTACGACCTTTGTGTTGACGACATATCTCTTGAAGTGGCTGACCTATCAACTTTCGATGGTAAGATCAAAGCTTACCATGGTTGTAACGGGTAACGGGGAATCAGTGTTCGATTCCGGAGAGGGAGCCTGAGAAACGGCTACCACATCCACGGAAGGCAGCAGGCGCGTAAATTACCCAATACCGGTTCGGTGAGGTAGTGACAAAAAATAACAATATGGGCCCTAGTGGTTTCATAATTGCAATGAGAACATTTTAAATACTTTATCAAGTATCAATTGGAGGGCAAGTCTGGTGCCAGCAGCCGCGGTAATTCCAGCTCCAATAGCGTATATTAAAGTTGTTGCAGTTAAAAAGCTCGTAGTTGAAATTGAGGAAAAAGATGGTTTGAAATCTTTGATTGAAAGCTATCTTGTCCTTCGACGTCGTGTATATCTTTGATGCTCTTTAATGGGTGTTGAGGATGACCGACAAGTTTACTTTGAAAAAATTAGAGTGCTTAAAGCAGGCTGATGCTTGCATATTGTTGCATGGAATAATAAAATAAGACTTCGGTTTTATTTTGTTGGTTTTCGAAACTGAAGTAATGATTAAAAGAGACTGCCGGGGGCATATGTATGCTGGTGCTAGAGGTGAAATTCTTAGATCATCAGCAGACAGTCTACTGCGAAAGCATTTGCCAAGAATGTTTTCATTAATCAAGAACGAAAGTCAGAGGATCGAAGACGATCAGATACCGTCCTAGTTCTGACCATAAACTATGCCAACTGACAGTTCGCGAAGGTAATTTAAATCTCCTTGCGAGAAGTCACCGGGAAACCTAAGTCTATGGGTTCCGGGGGAAGTATGGTTGCAAAGCTGAAACTTAAAGGAATTGACGGAAGGGCACCACCAGGAGTGGAGCCTGCGGCTTAATTTGACTCAACACGGGAAATCTCACCCGGTCCGGACACTGTGAGGATTGACAGATTGATAGCTCTTTCTTGATTCGGTGGGTGGTGGTGCATGGCCGTTCTTAGTTGGTGGAGCGATTTGTCTGGTTAATTCCGTTAACGAACGAGACTCTAACCTGCTAAATAGTACATTTGTTTTAAAATAGCAAATGCTGACTTCTTAGAGGAATAAATAGCGTTTAGCTAAATGAAAAAGAGCAATAACAGGTCTGTGATGCCCTTAGATGTCCGGGGCCGCACGCGCGCTACAATGGCAGTAACAGCGAGTTTAATTCCTAGCTAGAAATGGCTGGGTAACCTGCTTAATCACTGTCGTGTCAGGAATAGTGGATTGAAATTATTCCACTTGAACGAGGAATTCCTAGTAAGTGCAAGTCACTAGCTTGCGCTGATTACGTCCCTGCCCTTTGTACACACCGCCCGTCGCTACTACCGATTGAATGGTTTAGTGAGATCGTTGGATTCCGATTTAAGAAATGGCAACATTTCTATAGTTGGGAAAAGACAATCAAACTTGATCATTTAGAGGAAGTAAAAGTCGTAACAAGGTTTCCGTAGGTGAACCTGCGGAAGGATCATTATTAGTTCATTGAAATTAAAAGAACGATTAGAATTTACAGCTGACATGCTATAAATTAAATTAAAAAAACGATTTTGGCTCTGATAATTCATTTTATAATGAATTATTAAATATAAAAAAGTGCTGATTTTAATTTACTAATTACATATTATGCTACTTGGATTGTTTTATTGCGAAGTATTCGGCTCGCTAAACAATAAATCGACTCGTTTTATAGTAGTAAATATGGTTTCAAGTGCTAGTAGTAAATTAATCAGCATTAAACCAACACATTCACGGGGTGCCTATGGTATTTTTCGAAATACCGAGTACTCATATAAACATTTTTATTGGGTGTTGTTTATATGACAGACTTATGTCCGTAGTCTCTCGTAAAAAGGAAATTACAAAACACAAGTTGTTGGCACTGATAAAAACAATATCAAAGCATTATCAGGATATTGTGCAAGGTTTAATTAGTTTAGTAATATAATATCTTTAAAAATTTAGTGTTATTTATTTGGTCAATATACGAATTCAAGTTGCAGTGATTAATAATAACTGGTCTAATGCTTTGTAGATAAATATCCGAATTCAGTTATTTTATTAATCATTTATTTTGGCAAAACTGCAATTGGCTAAAGAATTTGTATGTTGATTAACACGATATTATATGAAAAGCTGCCCCGTGTGTTTCTATTTCTATTTAACTTTACAGTATCGTTTGGTGATCAAATGATAATGGCAATCCTCGACTTTGTAAAAGAAGTTGGGTTGATTGAAAATTAGAATATGGATCGCTGTAAAAAGCATCTGTATATTATTAACCACTTTAAGCGATGGATCACTCGGCTCGCACGTCGATGAAGAACGTAGCAAAATGTGAATTAATGTGAACTGCACAACGCTCTGATCATTGACATTTTGAACGCAAATGGCGGCTATGGGTCAACCTATAGCCACATCTGTCTGAGGGTCGGCATAGCATTTATCATTACGTTCAATAGTAATGTTTTGAGGGGTTCACTTTTGGTTTTTATTTCAATCGAAAGTGCCTCTTTAAGGTGATAGTGTATTTGTTAAACAAGTACACCTCTATGGAAACATAGAGTTTCGATTTTTGAAATGCTATTAATATACAGTTTATACATATGAAATTAACATAAAGTTAATGCTGTTGTTGAAGTTAATAGATTTATTTGTTATTGTTACTATTGTTTTCATAATTTATTGACCATTGTATAGAAAGAAGAAAAGGCAAATAAACAATGTTTGAATGGGTTGTTGATTTATTTGTTTGATCTTTTAAATATATTTTGGATTGATAATAATAGTAATAATGATGCTATTAATGACAATGACAATTTAATTTTGCATTATCAATATGTGCGTTTCAGTATTAATTGACGTATTGAATTAGTGTTTTAAATATAATTGAACAAGTTTGACGGAAATTCTGGATTATTGAAATTATTGATATCATTTGATGCATACATAATTTTAATTTTCTCCAGTGCCGCAGCTTAATGAGTTGCGTTCTGGTGCATATGTGTGCTGTCACCTGTGAGATTTTAGTAAATAATCAATTAAATTGTCAAGGAATTTCGAATTTATTATTTATTTGTTCAATTAACTTTTAAATCCGACCTCAGATCAGATGAGATTACCCGCTGAACTTAAGCATATCATTAAGCGGAGGAAAAGAAACTAACAAGGATTTCCCCAGTAGTGGCGAACGACCGGGAATTAGCCCAGCACTGAATCCTGTATCTTTGATATTAGGAGTTGTGGTGTAAAGGTTGCGTTTTTAATTGTTGAGTATACTCCAAATTCACTTGATTGTGATGTTGTCCATAGACGGTGTTAGACCGGTTGGAGTGTACGAGGCTTTTATTGATGTTTCCTATGAGTCGGATTGTTTGAGAATGCAGTCCAAATTGGGTGGTAAACTCCATCTAAGGCTAAATACTTGTGCGAGTCCGATAGTAAACAAGTACCGTGAGGGAAAGTTGAAAAGAACTTTGAAGAGAGAGTTAAATAGTACGTGAAATCGCTTAGAGGTAAACGAGTAGAGCCGAAACTGATATATGGGATTCAGTTGATTGTCTGTCAATCTTATTTTAGCAAAATCTCACTAGGAATTGCTAATTTAAGCTCATAATGGACGATCAATGCACTTTCCATGTATCAAAACTGCGACCAATAGTGCCGTTTTTCTGTCGTAATGGTGAAGGTGACCAATTCTTCGGAATCGGTTTTATAGCTCATTGCACGGTTAAATTTGGTGTATTGGTGATTTCGATTTGCTGATATTGGCTGTTGGTAATGCTGATTGTTTGATTGTGAGCTCATAAGAGATTGCTTTTGAATGTTTAGTATAACTGATGGTCGATGGGCAAATCTAGTAAGTCTGCAGTGTATATGTAGGTTACCTACTTGTCCCGTCTTGAAACACGGACCAAGGAGTTTTATATGATCGCGAGTCAAAGGGCCTTACGAAACCCCATGGCGAAATTAATGTAAAGGTTTGCTTCGGTAAACTGTGATGTGACCTCTGTTAAAAGACAGAGTGCAACATCGACCCGTCTAAAGATGTTCGCATCTGGGCGGAGTTTGAGCGATCATGTAGAGACCCGAAAGATGGTGAACTATGCTTGTGCAGGTTGAAGTCAGAGGAAACTCTGATGGAGGACCGCCGCGGTTCTGACGTGCAAATCGATCGTCGGACACAAGTATAGGGGCGAAAGACTAATCGAACCATCTAGTAGCTGGTTCCCTCCGAAGTTTCCCTCAGGATAGCTGACATTTGTTGTTGTAGTTTTACCTGGTAAAGCGAATGATTAGAAGTATTGGGGACGAAATGTTCTCAACTTATTCTCAAACTTTAAATGGGTTCGATGTGCGTCTTTCTTTATTGAAGATGTGCATTGAATACAAATGTCTAGTGGGCCATTTTTGGTAAGCAGAACTGGCGATGTGGGATGAACCAAAACATCTGGTTAAGGTGCCTAACATCACGCTCATGAGAAACCACAAAAGGTGTTGGTTGATAAAACAGCAGGACGGTGGACATGGAAGTCGTCATCCGCTAAGGAGTGTGTAACAACTCACCTGCCGAATCAACCAGCCCTGAAAATGGATGGCGCTGTAGCGTGGGACCTATACCGGATCGATATCGCAAGTTGTATTAAAACGAGTAAGCGGTATCGTGTAGGAGGGTGCCGTGGTTGCTAAGAAGCTACTGGCGTAAGTCAGAGTGGAGCGGTCACGGGTACAGATCTTGGTAGTAGTAGCAATTATCAAGTGAGATCCTTGAAGACTGAAGTGGAGAAGGGTTCCATGTGAACAGTATTTGAACATGGGTTAGTCGGTCCTAAGCGATCTGATAATTCAGTTATCAGAAAGAGGTGATAGACATTAGCAATAGTGTTTATAATTGACTTTAGCCTCTTGCAGCGAAAGGGAATCAGGTTAACATTCCTGAACTTGAATACGGAAATTTGGTTGTTTCGGCAACACAAGGTGGCAACACAAGCGATCTCAGAGACGTCATCAAGTGTTTCGGGAAGAGTTCTCTTTTCTTTGTATACATAACCATGTCCCTAGAATCAGGTCATCTGGAGAAAGGGATGTGAAATGTCAAAAGCACCGCGGTTCTTGTGGTGTCCGAAGCGCCCCTGATGGCCCTTGAAAATCTGAGGGAGCAGTTATAAATTTCGTTTCAAGCCGTACCGATATCCGCAGCAGGTCTCCAAGGTGAGCAGCCTATAGCCTTAGAACAATGTAGGTAAGGGAAGTCGGCAAACTAGATCCGTACCTTCGGTAAAAGGATTGGCTCTAGGGACCGGGTATGATGGGCTTAATCAAGAAGTTGATTGAATTGGAATTGGGCTGTTTTGATTCTGTTTTGGGGCAACTTAAAATGGAGTTGAAATGGAACTCTTTCGACTCGATTGATAGGCGGGTTAGGCTATGATTTGTGGATTTTCGGATTCATGGTCGTCATTGTACAATTAACGGTCAACCTAGAACTGGCATGGACTAGGGGAATCCGACTGTCTAATTAAAACAAAGCATTGCGATGGCTGGTGAACGGCTTTGACGCAATGTGATTTCTGCCCAGTGCCATGAATGTCAACGTGAAGAAATTCAAACAAGCGCTGGTTAACGGCGGGAGTAACTATGACTCTCTT
>JACMZG010000818.1:0-14369 GCA_018340805.1 Microvelia longipes
TATATTCATTTTTCAAAATTTGTTGGAAGTACCTAAAAAACCATAAATTATACCGACCATATATTTGTAATTAGCTTCAAGTAGCTTACCATAAAATTAGAATGCTTATTCCAATAATTTAAGCATAAAATTTCATTTAAAAAGCTTAAAATTTACCTTAAAATTCTAATTTCATTTAAAATTCTAATTTTCATACTTAATATTTATATTATCACACTTCATATATTATCGCGCTTCATTTTAAATTTGGAAATTTGTTTCATACCAACTTTAAATGGAAATTTCTTTAAAGCTTAATGATATAGCTTTAAATTACGACAGAAAATTCTAATTCGTCTAATTTATATTACGAAAAAGTATTTTACTAAATCTTTTTATCATTTCATAGAAAAAAAATTCAAACTCATTTCCAAAATATTTTCACTTTTCAAATTTTCTTTACTTATTTCATCTAATTAGAATATTTACATTACGGTAAAAAATAATCATTTCAAAAATCTTCATTCAAAGTCACTCAAAAAATGGGAGGAGCCGCGGACAAGGAACTTGTGGAACCTTAATCGTCACAATATTTAAAATTAAATTTTTTTAATTTCACCATAAATCCTTATTTATTTTTCTCAATTTTTCAACATTTTAAAATTTTTCTAAAATCTAAATTTTTTTTTAATTTTTCACTCAAAAATCTGAAAAAAATTCGAAAAAAAATTTTATTTCAACAAAAATTCTTTTTGTTGCGTCCATGTTCCCACACCAATCCACAATCACCATTTCGTTATCTATTTCATCGTTCCAACAATAAATCGGGTAAGCCAACTTTGAACGTTACCATAGCAACCGTCCCATTTTCTAAACAAATAGAAAAAATCTAAATCACATTACAAAAATAATTTTCTCAAAAAATTATATGCAAGTTTACCCTAAAAAAATAGGAAGGAATGTAGACAGAACTTTGGAACCTTATATCGTCACCAATTTCAAATAAAAATATTTCATAGTCCACCATGGCAGTCCTCATATTTTTCTCATATTTTTCAAAAAAGAAATTTTTCAAATATCTCAAATTTTTATTTTCAAAATTCTGTAAAAATTTTTAAAAATCCGAAAAAAAATCCGGCAACCGCTGAGGTTGAGAACCAATCCCTAGATGCGCAAGTCGAGACGGCACACAACGCACCCTTTTTCATCATTGGTAACACTGTTGTTTATTAAAACATAATACAACATATATAATAAAGTTATTAAAAAAACCAAAATAAAATCATGTATGAATTATTTTAATCAAAATTGCATATTTCATTATATTAACTAAATATAGCGTACAGATTATTTAATTTGAAAATTTACCATGATAGAAATATTTCAAATAGTGACTTTGGGGGTTGTAATTTTAATTTTCTTAATTTAAACTTATGGGGAAAACGTAACTTTACGTGAAATAATATTATTAGCTATAAAAAAATTTTGATATTAAATTCGTTTTTTCATTTAACATTTTCGGAATTAATTCAAAAATTTTCCATCATTATATACTTTTACTCAATAAGGCAATTTTACCGTTGACGGTTTTATCGAAATCTATTATAAATCTTATATGGTCGATGAATCGCCAAGTTTTTGGGTAAACACTCGATATGCTTTGCATGCCAGTGCAATAGAGCATGTGCTGTGTGTGTTACCTAAAAGCCTTAACCAGTCATTTTGGTTTTTGGAAACTATAAATGTAATAAAAAATTTTATCATGTAACAAGTAAAAAATAAAATTGGTATCGTATACATACTTATATTAGGTATGATATTAATCTGTGAAAATTTACCATGATTTATTAAGTATTTTCAATGTGTCTTGGTCAAATTTTAATTTTTTCAATTAAATTATGGAAACGTAAATTTTACGTGAATTAATATATTAGAATAAATAAAAAATTTTTTATTTTTCTTTAAATAAATTATGCAAGCATTTATATTATACATGGAATTTTATAGAAATTATATATATAAATAAATAACTATTCATTAGTTAATTAAAGTCTAAGCCGCTCTCGCTATGACTAAAGTGTAAAGAACTGTTCTCTCAAGTTTATTCAACGTAATTCTCCAACCTAAAAAAAAAATTAAAAATTAAAAAAAATTTTAAAAAAATTTAAAATTTTAAAAAAAAAAAAATTTAAAAAAAATTAAAAAAAAATTTTTAAAAAAAGTAAAAAAAATTTAAAAAAAATTTTTTAAAAAAAAAATTTTAAAAAAAATTAAAAATAAAATTTTAAAAATTTTATTAAAAAAAAAAATTTTTAAAAAAAAAAAAAAAATTAAAAAATTAAAAAAAAAAAAAAATTTTAAAAAAAAATTTAAATTTCATTAAAAAAATTTTAAAAAAAAAAACCCGCGAAACTTGCGAAAACAAGGGTGGGGAACCCCCCCCCCCCCCCCTGTTTTCGACTCCTCCATTATCTTCTAATTCATAAAAAATTACATAGTTTTAAGAAAACATTTTTCAAGTAATATGTAATAAATCATAAAAAATTTATCGAATACACACACATATCAATTAATATGTAATAAACCATAAAATTTATCAAATACACACACATTTCAATAATATGTAATAAATCTTATAAATTTATCAAATACATACACACATTTCAATTAATATGTAATAAACCATAAAAATTATCAAATACACACATATCAATTAATATGTAATAAACTATATGAATTTATCAAATATATACACATATCAATTAATATGTAATAAACATAAAAAATTATCAATACACACATATCAATTAATATGTAATAAACATAAAATTTATCAAATATACACATTTCATTAATATGTAATATGTAATAAATCATAAAAATTTATCAATACACACACATATCAATTAATATGTAATAAACCATAAAAATTTATCAAATACATACACACACATATATCAATTAATATGTAATAAACCATAAAAATTTATCAAATACATACACACACATATCAATAATATGTAATAAACCTTAAAAATTATCAAAATACACACACATTTCAATTAATATGTAATAAATAAATTATCAAATACACACACATTTCAATAATATAATAAAATAAATTATCAAATACAACATATCAATTAATATGTAATAAACCATAAAAATTTATCAAATACACACATTTCAATTAATATGTAATAAACCATAAAAAATTTATCAAATACACACATTTCAATTAATATGTAATAAACTATAAAATTTATCAAATACACATATCAATTAATATGTAATAAACCATAAAAATTATCAATACACACACATAATTAATATGTAATAAACTAAAATTTATCAAATATATACACATTTCAATTAATATGTCCATAAAAATTTATCAATACACACACATATCAATTAATATGTAATAAACCATAAAATTTATCAAATACATACACACATATTCAATTAATATGTAATAAACCATAAAAATTATCAAATACAACACACACATATCAATAATATGTAATAAACCATAAAAATTTATCAAATACACACACATTTCAATTAATATGTAATAAATATAAAAATATCAAATACACACACATTTCAATTAATATGTAATAAACTTATAAATTTATCAAATACAACACACATTTCAATTAATATGTAATAACCATAAATTTTATCAAATAAATACACACAAACACATATCAATTAATATGTAATAAACCATAAAAATTATCAAAATACACACACATTCCAATTAATATGCGATAAACTATATAAATTTATCAAATACACATATTAATTAATATGTAATAAACCATAAAAATTATCAAATACACACATATCAATTAATATGTAATAAACCATAAAAATTATCAAATACACACATCAATTAATATGTAATAACCATAAAAATTTATCAAATATACACATATCAATTAATATGTAATAAACCATAAAATTTATCAAATACACACACATTTCAATTAATATGTAATAAAATAAAACAATACACACATATCAATTAATATGTAATAAACTATATAAATTTATCAAAATATACACACATTCAATTAATATGTAATAAACCATAAAAATTTATCAATACACAACATATCAATTAATATGTAATAAACATAAATTTATCAAAATATACACATTTCAATTAATATGTAATATGTAATAAACCAATACACACACATATCAATTAATATGTAATAAACCATAAAAATTTATCAAATACATACACACACATATCAATTAATATGTAATAACCATAAAAATTTATCAAATACACACACATTTCAATTAATATGTAATAAAATAAATTTATCAAATACACACACATTTCAATTAATATAATAAATAAAATTATCAAAACAACACACATCAATTAATATGTAATAAACCATAAATTCAAATATACATATCAAATATGTAATAAACATAAAAATTATCAAAATACACACAAATTAATATATAAACTATATAAATTTATCAAATACACATATTCAATTAATATGTAATAAACCATAAAAATTTATCAAATACACACATATCAATTAATATGTAATAAACCATAAAAATTATCAAATACACACACATCAATTAATATGTAATAAACCATAAAAATTTACAAATACATACACATATCAATTAATATGTAATAAACATAAATTTATCAAATACACACACACATTTCAATTAATATAATAAACCATAAAAATTTATCATATCAATTATGTAATAAACATAAATTTATCAAATACACATATCAATTAATATGTAATAAACCATAAAACACACACATTATCAATTAATATGTAATAAACTATATGAATTTATCAAATATATACACAATACACAATACACACACATATCAATTAATATGTAATAAACCATAAAAATTTATCAAATACACACACATATCAATTAATAAATAAACAAAATTTATCAAACACACACATTTCAATTAATATGTAATAAACATACAAATACACACACATTTCAATTAATATGTAATAAATAAAATTTATCAAATACATACACACATTTCAATTAATATGTAATAAACCATAAAATTTATCAAATAAATACACACACACATATCAATTAATATGTAATAAACCATAAAAATTATCAAAATACACACACATTCCAATTAATATGATAAACTATATAAATTTATCAAATACACATATTAATTAATATGTAATAAACCATAAAAAATTATCAAATACACACACATATCAATTAATATGTAATAAACCATAAAAATTATTCAAATACACACATCAATTAATATGTAATAAACCATAAAATTTATCAAATACACACACATTTCAATTAATATGTAATAAAATATAAATTCAAATAAATACACACACATTTCAATTAATATGTAATAAAAATTATCAAATACACACACATTTCAATTTAATATGTAATAAATTTATCAAATACACACATTTCAATTAATATGTATAAACCATATAACAAATACATACACACATAACATCAATAAACATGTAATAAACATACACATAAATAATATGTAATAAACATACATCAAATACACACATACAATAATATGTAATAAACACATTAAATACATACACATAAATAATATGTAATAAACCATAAAAATATATCAAATACACACATCAATTAATATGTAATAAACCATAAAATTTATCAAATATACACACATTTCAATAATATGCAATAAAACATAAAAAATTATCAAATATACACACATTTCAATTAATATGTAATAAACATAAAAATTTATCAAATACACACACATTCAATTAATATGTAATAAACCATAAAATTTATCAATACACACATTCAATTAATATGTAATAAACCATAAAAATTTATCAAATACACACATCAATTAATATGTAATAAACAAAAATTTATCAATACACACACACATTTCAATAAATATGTAATAAACATAAAAATTTATCAAAATACATACACACATTTCAATTAATATGTAATAAACCATAAAAATTTATTACACACATATCAATCATGAATCAAAATTTATCAATGTAATAAACCATAAAAATTTATCAAATACATACACACACATATCAATTAATATGTAATAAACTATATGAATTTATCAAATATATACACATTTCAATAAATATGTAATAAATCATAAAATTTATCAAATACATACACACATATCAATTAATATGTAATAAACCATAAAATTTATCAATACACACATATCAATTAATATGTAATAAATAAAATTTATCAAATACACACATACATTAATATGTAATAAAATATAAAAATTTTATCAAATACAACACATATCAATTAATATGTAATAAACCAAATACACACACATTTCAATTAATATGTAATAAACCATAAAATTTATCAAATACACACACATATCAATAATATGTAATAAACCATAAAATTTATCAAATACACACATATCAATTAATATGTAATAATATAATTTAATAAACACATTTCAATAAATATGTAATAAACCAAATACATACACACATACAATTAAATCATAAATTTTCAATACACACATATCAATTAATATGTAATAAACTAATGAATTTATCAAATATACACATTTCAATATATAAAATATGTAATAAATCATAAAAATTTATCGAATACACACATATCAATTATTGTAATAAACCATAAAATTTATCAAATACATACACACATTCAATTAATATGTATAAACTATATGAATTTATCAAATATATACACATTTCAATTAATATGTAATATGTAATAAACATAAAAAATTTCAATACACACACATATAATTAATATGTAATAAACCATAAAAATTTATCAAATACACACACACATATAATTAATATGTTAAACCATAAAAATTTCAATTAATCTAAAATTAATAAAATCAACACATATTAATTAATATGTAATAAACCATAATTATCAAATACACACATATCAATTATATGTAATAAACCATAAAAATTATCAAATACACACATCAATAATATGTAATAAAAAAAAATTTATCAATATACACACATTCAATAATATGTAATAAACATAAAAATTTATCAAATACACACACACATTTCAATTAATATGTAATAAATAAATTTATCAAATACACACACATTTAATTAAATGTAATAAATATCATTTATCAAATAAATACACACAACACATTCAATTAATATGTATAAATAAAAATCACACATTCAATAATATTAAACTATATAAATTTATCAAAATATTAATTATGTAATAAACCATAAAAAATTATCATACACACACATCAATTAATATGTAAAAACATAAAAATTACAAATACACACATATCAATTAATATGTAATAAACTATATGAATTATCAAATATACACATACACATTCAATAATATGTAATAAACATAAAATTTATCAAAATACACATATCAATTAATATGTAATAAACTATATGAATTTATCAATATATACACATTTCAATAAATATGTAATAAATCATAAAAATTATCAATACACACACACATATCAATTAATGTAATAAACCATAAAAATTTATCAAATACACACATTTCAATTAATATGTAATATAACAATACACACATTTCAATAATATGTAATAAACCAAATAATACACATTCAATTAATGTAATATGTAATCATAAAATTATCAATACACACACATTTCAATTAAATGTAATAAACATAAAATTTATCAAATACACACACACATATCAATTAATATGTAATAAACCATAAAAATTTATCAAATACACACATATCAATTAATATGTAATAAACTATATGAATTTATCAAATATATACACATTTCAATAAATATGTAATAAACATAAAATTTATCAATACATACACCATTCAATTATATAAATAAACCATAAAAATTTATCAAAACACACAACATTCAATTAATATGTAATAAACCATAAAATTTATCAAATACACACACATTCAATTAATCACATATGAATAAATATGTAATAAACATAACCACACATAAATAATATGTACATAAATTTATAAATACACACACAATAATATGTAAAAACATATAAAATAAATACATACACACACATATCAATTAATATGTAATAAACCATAAAAATTATCAATACACACACAATTAATATGTAATAACAAAAATTTATCAAATACACACACAATTAATATGTAATAAAACATAAAAAATTATCAAATAAATACACACACATTCAATTAATATGTAATAAACATAAAAAATTTCAATAATACACACATTTCAATTAATATGTAATAAACATAAAAATTTATCAAATAATACACACACATTTCAATTAATATGTAATAAAATAAAAATTCAAAAATACACACATTCATTAATATGTAATATGTAATAAAAAAAAATTTATCAAATACACATACACATATCAATAATATGTAATAAACCATAAAATTTATCAAATACACACACATTTCAATTAATATGTAATAAACCATAAAAATTTATCAATACACACATATCAATTAATATGTAATAAACTATATGAATTTATCAAATATATACACATTTCAATTAATATGTAATATGTAATAACATAAAAATTTATCGAATACACACACATTCAATTGAATTTATCAAATACACATTTCAATTAATATGTAATAAATCCATAAAAATTTAATATAATTAATATGTAATAAACATAAAATTTATCAATACACACACATATCAATTAATATGTAATAAACCATAAAAATTTATCAAATACACACACATTTCAATTAATATGTAATAAACCATAAAATTTATCAATAAATACACACATATCAATTAATATGTAATAAACCATAAAAATTATCAAATACACACATATCAATTAATATGTAATAAACCATATGAATTTATCAAATACACACATTTCAATAAATATGTAATAAATCATAAAATTTATCAAATACATACACACATATCAATTAATATGTAATAAACCATAAAAATTTATCAATACACACATATCAATTAATATGTAATAAACTATATGAATTTATCAAATATACACATTTCAATTATATGTAATATGTAATAAATCATAAAAATTTATCAATACACACACATATCAATAAATATGTAATAACATAAAATTTATCAAATACACACACATATCAATTAATATGTAATAAACTAATGAATTTATCAAATATATACACATTTCAATTAATATGTAATAAACATAAAAATTATCAATAATACACACATAAATTAATATGTAATAAACCATAAAAATTTATCAATAAATACACACAAACACATATCAATTAATATAATAAAACATAAAAATTCAAAAATACACACACACATTTAATTATATGTATAAACATATAAATTTATCAAATACACATATTAATTAATATGTAATAAACATAAAAAATTATCAAATATTTCAATTAATATGTAATAAACCTAAAATTTATCAATACACACAATTAATATGTAATAAACCAAAAAATTATCAATCACACACATATCAATAATATGTAATAAACTTAAATTTATCAAATACACAACATTTCAATTAATATGTATAACAATACACACACATTTCATTAGTAATAATATAATATCAAATACACACACATATCAATTTAATAATAAAATTATCAATACACTTTAATATTTATATAAATATAAATACATATTAATTAATATGTATAAACCATAAAAATTTATCAAATACACACAATCAATTAATATGTAATAAACAAAAAATTATCAATACACCATAATAATATGTAATAACTATATAATTAATCAAATAATACACACACCATCAATAAATATGTAAAAACCATAAAATTTATCAAATACACACATATCAATTAATATGTAATAAACTAATGAATTTATCAAATATATACACATTTCAATAAATATGTAATAAACATAAAATTTTTTCAAATACACACACATATCAATTAATATGTAATAAACCATAAAAATTTATCAAATACACACACACATATTTTAATATTTCAATTAATATGTAATAAACTTAAAAATTATCAAATATATACACATTTCAATTAATAATTATGTAATAAATCATAAAAAATTTATTACACACACATTTTCAATTAATATGTAAACATAAAAATTTATCAAAAATACACACACATATCAATTAATATGTATAACCAAAAATTTATCAATACACACATATCAATTAATATGTAATAAACTATATGAATTTATCAAATATATACACATTTCAATAATATGTAATAACATAAAATTTATCAAATACATACACATTCAATAATAATGTATAAACCATAAAATTTATCAAAACACACACATACATATCAATTAATATGTAATAAACATAAAAATTTATATCAAATACACACACATTTCAATTAATATGTAATAAACCATAAATTTAAACAAATACATACACATACAATAATTAATAACATGTAATAAACAATAATTTATAAAATACACACACATACAATAAATATAATAAATATAAATTTATCATACAACACACATATCAATAATATGTAATAAACCATAAAAATTCAAAAATACTACACACACATATCAATTAATATGTAAAAACCATAAAAATTTATCAAATACACACTCAATTAATAGTAATAAAACATAAAAATTATCAAACAATACACACATTTCAATTAATATGCAATAAACATAAAAAATTATCAAATAAATACACACACATTTCAATAAATTAATAAAACATAAAAATTTCAAATAATACACACACATTCAATTAATATGTAATTAAACATAAAAAATTAAATAAATAACACATTTCAATTAATATGTAATATATATGAATTTATCAAATCATAAAAATATTAATATGTTATCATAAATTTATCAATACACACACCATTTCAAAATATGTAATAAATAAAAAATTATCAATACACACACATATCATTAATATGTAATAACATAAAAATTTATCAAATACACACACATTTCAATTAAATATGCTATCAATAATACACACACATTCAATTAATATGTAAAACCATAAAATTATCAAATACACACATATCAATTAATATGTAATAAACTATATGAATTTATCAAATATATACACAATTAATATGTATAAATTAAAAATTTATCAATACATACACATATAATAATATGTAATAAACATAAAATTTATCAGATACACACATATCAATTAATATGAATAACTATATGAATTTATCAAATATATACACATTTCAATTATATGTAATAATGTAATAAATCATAAAAATTATCGAATACACACACATATCAATAAATATGTAATAAATGTTTATCAAATAATACACACATACAATTAATATGTAATAAATAAAAATTTATCAATACACACATAAATTAATATGTAATAAATTATAATTTATCAAATATATACACATTTCAATTATATGTAATATGTAATAAATCATAAAAATTTATCAAATACACAACATATCAATTAATATGTAATAAACCATAAAAAATTCAAATAAATACACACAAATATCAATAATATGTAATAAACCATAAAAATTATCAAATACACACACACATTCAATTAATATGTAAACTATATAAATTTATCAATACACATATTAATTAATATGTAATAAACAAAAACAAATAACACATAATCAATTAATATGTAATAAGTTAATATGTAATAATAAAATTTAAATATACACACACATATCAATAATATGTAATAAACCATAAAAATTTATCAAATACACACATTCAATTAATATGTAATAAACTTATAAATTTATCAAATACACACACATTTCAATTAATATGTAATAAACCATAATTTATCAAATAATACACATATCAATTAATATGTAATAAAACCATAAAAATTATCAAAACACACACATTCAATTAATATGTAATAAAATAAATTTATCAATACACATATAATAATATGTAATAAACATAAAAATTATCAAATACACACATATCAATTAATATGTAATAAACCATAAAAATTTCAATACACACATATCAATTAATATGTAATAAACTATATGAATTTATCAAATACACACATATCAATTAATATGTAATAAAATATAAAATTTATCAAATACACACATATCAATTAATATGTAATAAATATAAAAATTTATCAAATACATATACACATATACATGCTAATAAACATGTAATAAACAATTAAATGCGCCACTGGAATTATCGAGATCAATTCCCTCTACATGCTGGCAATCAAAATTTGGAAAAGACGGTGAAAACATCCTTACGATCAGATACAGGATCGAAACCAGTTTGTCTCAATATATCGGAACAATTGCCAATTATGGTGTCACCAGATGTAAGAAAATCGCTATCAAGCCACCATGAATCTGATTTGCAGGCAATGGAGACTCAAAGACTGGTACAAAGTATCCAGACCTATATGCAATACCACAAAAATGAGTGGATGTGATAAATTGTTACTTTAATAAACTTTATTAATCAGATTTTATTTATTTATTTTAAATATAAAGATGTTTAATTTTTATTAAGTATTAATCGATTTTATTTTATTTATTATTTTAAATATAAAGATGTTTAATTTTTATTAAGTATTATAGAGATTTTATTAATTAATTTTGGTTAAACAATAAATTTAATTAAGTTTTCTTGTAATTCACTAGAAATATCTATAGATTAAATAACATATAAATGTTTTTCATTACAAATGCAGTACAGTTGTAACTTTAACAAAGGAAATATTTTAATAGACTAATGTTTTTATATCTATAATGCATATATTTTAGTTTGTTCATTTATTACATGGTTTTCTACTGTTTTATTCTGATAACTGTAGAGTTTTATAATCAAGTCATGTAAAATTACAACAATATCATGAAAATTTCGCAAAAATGGTAACATTGACATCAAATTACATAAATGAAATGACATTAATTTACATGCAAGTTATTTAAAATTGAAATGAATTTGGTAAAATATTATAGACTTGATACAAATTGTTAAAATGTTATATAAATTAAAAAAGTTATTTAAAATATATGAAAATTACATGGAGATTGATGAAATATAAAAAGAATTTAATTAAAAAATTAAATCAAATAATCAAATTAATCAAATATTAAAAAAAAAATAATAATAATATATATGCAAGGAGATAAGAGTCTCATAATAATAATAATAATAATAATAATAATAATAATAATAATAATAATAATAATAATAATAATAATAATAATAATATAATATAATGATAATATAATAATATGTGAATGAAATACTTTTACTGTTTTTTATTTTATACATTACATGTTATTAGTTAGACATACAAGTTTAGCAACAATTCAGATGCAAACCAGATGCAAGTTTAACAAAGAGTATGACTAATATAAAAACAAATTTTATTAAAAATATGTCAATGTATTAAATTGACCCATAAATAATTAAAAGATATAAAATATTCAATAAACTACTTACAAAGGAGAAATTTATCAAAAATTGAAAAATTACTTGAAAAAATACTTTATTTTTATACATTAATACACACATAATAAACAATATACACTCCTTACATGCATACACACATAATAAATCATATACACTCATTACACACACATATAATAAGTCATATACACACATAATAAGGCATATATACAATCATTACATAACACACACATAATAAATCATATACATACATACACACAATAATACATAAACATATAAACATCACACACACAATAATCATATACAAATTACCATACAACACATAAAATCATAGATTACTTTTACATACACACACACACATAATAAACTATATACGTAACACACCACAATAAAAAGATTATATAATAAACAAAAATGAAAATTTATGAAAAATTTCAATATGCTAGTTATAAAAGAAAATTTACCAAAATAATCTATACGCTAAAAATTGAAAAACAAAAAAAATCTTTTTTATTTATTTATACACATTAATACACACATAATAAACTATATACACTCATTACATATATTTATACATACACACACACATATTAAAAAGAAAATAATAAACAAAATTAAAATTTATGAAAAATTCATTACAAAATTTCTCTTGTTTCGTTACAAAAATAATAGATATCGCCTTTAAAAAAAAAAATTAAATTTAAATTAAAAATTTATGAAAACAAATTCTATACGCTACTTATAAAGAAAAATTTATCAAATAATATTTTAAGACACTTGAAATGAAAAATTATTCAATACGCTACTTACAAAAGAAAAATTTACCAAATATATTCTATACGCCGCTAAAAAATGAATAATTACTTGAAAAATATTTTTTTTTCT
>JACMZG010000819.1:0-14358 GCA_018340805.1 Microvelia longipes
ATTTACATAAACAATACTTTCATAAATCCATGTTGAATTTTCATTTTTCATAATTAAAGTAAATCTTAATAACTATAGATTTTCATTGAATGATTTTTGAAAATGTCTGTTTTACGGTATAGATATTCCAATTCGTACAAAACTCACAACTTTCTATCACAGATTTAAACAGATTCCATCAACATTCCATTTCATTTAAAATCTAAAATGATAATGAAACGAAACTTTTCTTCCAAAACACATTGTTTCTTTAACTTTTGAAATTTGCTTCTTTTTCTATTTTTTTCGAAAAAATGTCATTTCGATTTTATAAATTGATTATATGAAATTTCAATAACAATTTTAGTAAAATTGATAAAATTTCAAAAATTAATTGCCGCGAACCGGGATCGAACCAGTGACCTTTAGATCTTCAGTCTAACGCTCTCCCAACTGAGCTATCGCGGCTCAGTAGTATTTCATTTTGCATTTACATAAACAATACTTTCATAAATCCATGTTGAATTTTCATTTTTCATAATTAAAGTAAATCTTAATAACTATAGATTTTCATTGAATGATTTTTGAAAATGTCTGTTTTACGGTATAGATATTCCAATTCGTACAAAACTCACAACTTTCTATCACAGATTTAAACAGATTCCATCAACATTCCATTTCATTTAAAATCTAAAATGATAATGAAACGAAACTTTTCTTCCAAAACACATTGTTTCTTTAACTTTTGAAATTTGCTTCTTTTTCTATTTTTTTCGAAAAAATGTCATTTCGATTTTATAAATTGATTATATGAAATTTCAATAACAATTTTAGTAAAATTGATAAAATTTCAAAAATTAATTGCCGCGAACCGGGATCGAACCAGTGACCTTTAGATCTTCAGTCTAACGCTCTCCCAACTGAGCTATCGCGGCTCAGTAGTATTTCATTTTGCATTTACATAAACAATACTTTCATAAATCCATGTTGAATTTTCATTTTTCATAATTAAAGTAAATCTTAATAACTATAGATTTTCATTGAATGATTTTTGAAAATGTCTGTTTTACGGTATAGATATTCCAATTCGTACAAAACTCACAACTTTCTATCACAGATTTAAACAGATTCCATCAACATTCCATTTCATTTAAAATCTAAAATGATAATGAAACGAAACTTTTCTTCCAAAAACATTGTTTCTTTAACTTTTGAAATTTGCTTCTTTTTCTATTTTTTTCGAAAAAATGTCATTTCGATTTTATAAATTGATTATATGAAATTTCAATAACAATTTTAGTAAAATTGATAAAATTTCAAAAATTAATTGCCGCGAACCGGGATCGAACCAGTGACCTTTAGATCTTCAGTCTAACGCTCTCCCAACTGAGCTATCGCGGCTCAGTAGTATTTCATTTTGCATTTACATAAACAATACTTTCATAAATCCATGTTGAATTTTCATTTTTCATAATTAAAGTAAATCTTAATAACTATAGATTTTCATTGAATGATTTTTGAAAATGTCTGTTTTACGGTATAGATATTCCAATTCGTACAAAACTCACAACTTTCTATCACAGATTTAAACAGATTCCATCAACATTCCATTTCATTTAAAATCTAAAATGATAATGAAACGAAACTTTTCTTCCAAAACACATTGTTTCTTTAACTTTTGAAATTTGCTTCTTTTTCTATTTTTTTCGAAAAAATGTCATTTCGATTTTATAAATTGATTATATGAAATTTCAATAACAATTTTAGTAAAATTGATAAAATTTCAAAAATTAATTGCCGCGAACCGGGATCGAACCAGTGACCTTTAGATCTTCAGTCTAACGCTCTCCAACTGAGCTATCGCGGCTCAGTAGTATTTCATTTTGCATTTACATAAACAATACTTTCATAAATCCATGTTGAATTTTCATTTTTCATAATTAAAGTAAATCTTAATAACTATAGATTTTCATTGAATGATTTTTGAAAAATGTCTGTTTTACGGTATAGATATTCCAATTCGTACAAAACTCACAACTTTCTATCACAGATTTAAACAGATTCCATCAACATTCCATTTCATTTAAAATCTAAAATGATAATGAAACGAAACTTTTCTTCCAAAACACATTGTTTCTTTAACTTTTGAAATTTGCTTCTTTTCTATTTTTTTCGAAAAAATGTCATTTCGATTTTATAAATTGATTATATTTTCAATAACAATTTTAGTAATAAAATTTCAAAAATTAATTGCCGCGAACCGGGATCGAACCAGTGACCTTTAGATCTTCAGTCTAACGCTCTCCCAACTGAGCTATCGCGGCTCAGTAGTATTTCATTTTGCATTTACATAAACAATACTTTCATAAATCCATGTTGAATTTTCATTTTTCATAATTAAAGTAAATCTTAATAACTATAGATTTTCATTGAATGATTTTTGAAAATGTCTGTTTTACGGTATAGATATTCCAATTCGTACAAAACTCACAACTTTCTATCACAGATTTAAAGATTCCATCAACATTCCATTTCATTTAAAATCTAAAATGATAATGAAACGAAACTTTTCTTCCAAAACACATTGTTTCTTTAACTTTTGAAATTTGCTTCTTTTTCTATTTTTTTCGAAAAAATGTCATTTCGATTTTATAAATTGATTATATGAAATTTCAATAACAATTTTAGTAAAATTGATAAAATTTCAAAAATTAATTGCCGCGAACCGGGATCGAACCAGTGACCTTTAGATCTTCAGTCTAACGCTCTCCCAACTGAGCTATCGCGGCTCAGTAGTATTTCATTTTGCATTTACATAAACAATACTTTCATAAATCCATGTTGAATTTTCATTTTTCATAATTAAAGTAAATCTTAATAACTATAGATTTTCATTGAATGATTTTTGAAAATGTCTGTTTTACGGTATAGATATTCCAATTCGTACAAAACTCACAACTTTCTATCACAGATTTAAATAGATTCCATCAACATTCCATTTCATTTAAAATCTAAAATGATAATGAAACGAAACTTTTCTTCAAAACACATTGTTTCTTTAACTTTTGAAATTTGCTTCTTTTTCTATTTTTTCGAAAAAATGTCATTTCGATTTTATAAATTGATTATATGAAATTTCAATAACAATTTTAGTAAAATTGATAAAATTTCAAAAATTAATTGCCGCGAACCGGGATCGAACCAGTGACCTTTAGATCTTCAGTCTAACGCTCTCCCAACTGAGCTATCGCGGCTCAGTAGTATTTCATTTTGCATTTACATAAACAATACTTTCATAAATCCATGTTGAATTTTCATTTTTCATAATTAAAGTAAATCTTAATAACTATAGATTTTCATTGAATGATTTTTGAAAATGTCTGTTTTACGGTATAGATATTCCAATTCGTACAAAACTCACAACTTTCTATCACAGATTTAAACAGATTCCATCAACATTCCATTTCATTTAAAATCTAAAATGATAATGAAACGAAACTTTTCTTCCAAAACACATTGTTTCTTTAACTTTTGAAATTTGCTTCTTTTTCTATTTTTTTCGAAAAAATGTCATTTCGATTTTATAAATTGATTATATGAAATTTCAATAACAATTTTAGTAAAATTGATAAAATTTCAAAAATTAATTGCCGCGAACCGGGATCGAACCAGTGACCTTTAGATCTTCAGTCTAACGCTCTCCCAACTGAGCTATCGCGGCTCAGTAGTATTTCATTTTGCATTTACATAAACAATACTTTCATAAATCCATGTTGAATTTTCATTTTCATAATTAAAGTAAATCTTAATAACTATAGATTTTCATTGAATGATTTTTGAAAATGTCTGTTTTACGGTATAGATATTCCAATTCGTACAAAACTCACAACTTTCTATCACAGATTTAAACAGATTCCATCAACATTCCATTTCATTTAAAATCTAAAATGATAATGAAACGAAACTTTTCTTCCAAAACACATTGTTTCTTTAACTTTTGAAATTTGCTTCTTTTCTATTTTTTTCGAAAAAATGTCATTTCGATTTTATAAATTGATTATATGAAATTTCAATAACAATTTTAGTAAAATTGATAAAATTTCAAAAATTAATTGCCGCGAACCGGGATCGAACCAGTGACCTTTAGATCTTCAGTCTAACGCTCTCCCAACTGAGCTATCGCGGCTCAGTAGTATTTCATTTTGCATTTACATAAACAATACTTTCATAAATCCATGTTGAATTTTCATTTTTCATAATTAAAGTAAATCTTAATAACTATAGATTTTCATTGAATGATTTTTGAAAATGTCTGTTTTACGGTATAGATATTCCAATTCGTACAAACTCACAACTTTCTATCACAGATTTAAACAGATTCCATCAACATTCCATTTCATTTAAAATCTAAAATGATAATGAAACGAAACTTTTCTTCCAAAACACATTGTTTCTTAACTTTTGAAATTTGCTTCTTTTTCTATTTTTTTCGAAAAAATGTCATTTCGATTTTATAAATTGATTATATGAAATTTCAATAACAATTTTAGTAAAATTGATAAAATTTCAAAAATTAATTGCCGCGAACCGGGATCGAACCAGTGACCTTTAGATCTTCAGTCTAACGCTCTCCCAACTGAGCTATCGCGGCTCAGTAGTATTTCATTTTGCATTTACATAAACAATACTTTCATAAATCCATGTTGAATTTTCATTTTTCATAATTAAAGTAAATCTTAATAACTATAGATTTTCATTGAATGATTTTTGAAAATGTCTGTTTTACGGTATAGATATTCCAATTCGTACAAAACTCACAACTTTCTATCACAGATTTAAACAGATTCCATCAACATTCCATTTCATTTAAAATCTAAAATGATAATGAAACGAAACTTTTCTTCCAAAACACATTGTTTCTTTAACTTTTGAAATTTGCTTCTTTTTCTATTTTTTTCGAAAAAATGTCATTTCGATTTTATAAATTGATTATATGAAATTTCAATAACAATTTTAGTAAAATTGATAAAATTTCAAAAATTAATTGCCGCGAACCGGGATCGAACCAGTGACCTTTAGATCTTCAGTCTAACGCTCTCCCAACTGAGCTATCGCGGCTCAGTAGTATTTCATTTTGCATTTACATAAACAATACTTTCATAAATCCATGTTGAATTTTCATTTTTCATAATTAAAGTAAATCTTAATAACTATAGATTTTCATTGAATGATTTTTGAAAATGTCTGTTTTACGGTATAGATATTCCAATTCGTACAAAACTCACAACTTTCTATCACAGATTTAAACAGATTCCATCAACATTCCATTTCATTTAAAATCTAAAATGATAATGAAACGAAACTTTTCTTCCAAAACACATTGTTTCTTTAACTTTTGAAATTTGCTTCTTTTTCTATTTTTTTCGAAAAAATGTCATTTCGATTTTATAAATTGACAATTTTTAGTAAAATTGATAAAATTTCAAAAATTAATTGCCGCGAACCGGGATCGAACCAGTGACCTTTAGATCTTCAGTCTAACGCTCTCCCAACTGAGCTATCGCGGCTCAGTAGTATTTCATTTTGCATTTACATAAACAATACTTTCATAAATCCATGTTGAATTTTCATTTTTCATAATTAAAGTAAATCTTAATAACTATAGATTTTCATTGAATGATTTTTGAAAATGTCTGTTTTACGGTATAGATATTCCAATTCGTACAAAACTCACAACTTTCTATCACAGATTTAAACAGATTCCATCAACATTCCATTTCATTTAAAATCTAAAATGATAATGAAACGAAACTTTTCTTCCAAAACACATTGTTTCTTTAACTTTTGAAATTTGCTTCTTTTTCTATTTTTTTCGAAAAAATGTCATTTCGATTTTATAAATTGATTATATGAAATTTCAATAACAATTTTAGTAAAATTGATAAAATTTCAAAAATTAATTGCCGCGAACCGGGATCGAACCAGTGACCTTTAGATCTTCAGTCTAACGCTCTCCCAACTGAGCTATCGCGGCTCAGTAGTATTTCATTTTGCATTTACATAAACAATACTTTCATAAATCCATGTTGAATTTTCATTTTTCATAATTAAAGTAAATCTTAATAACTATAGATTTTCATTGAATGATTTTTGAAAATGTCTGTTTTACGGTATAGATATTCCAATTCGTACAAAACTCACAACTTTCTATCACAGATTTAAACAGATTCCATCAACATTCCATTTCATTTAAAATCTAAAATGATAATGAAACGAAACTTTTCTTCCAAAACACATTGTTTCTTTAACTTTTGAAATTTGCTTCTTTTTCTATTTTTTTCGAAAAAATGTCATTTCGATTTTATAAATTGATTATATGAAATTTCAATAACAATTTTAGTAAAATTGATAAAATTTCAAAAATTAATTGCCGCGAACCGGGATCGAACCAGTGACCTTTAGATCTTCAGTCTAACGCTCTCCCAACTGAGCTATCGCGGCTCAGTAGTATTTCATTTTGCATTTACATAAACAATACTTCATAAATCCATGTTGAATTTTCATTTTTCATAATTAAAGTAAATCTTAATAACTATAGATTTTCATTGAATGATTTTTGAAATGTCTGTTTTACGGTATAGATATTCCAATTCGTACAAAACTCACAACTTTCTATCACAGATTTAAACAGATTCCATCAACATTCCATTTCATTTAAAATCTAAAATGATAATGAAACGAAACTTTTCTTCCAAAACACATTGTTTCTTTAACTTTTGAAATTTGCTTCTTTTTCTATTTTTTTCGAAAAAATGTCATTTCGATTTTATAAATTGATTATGAAATTTCAATAACAATTTTAGTAAAATTGATAAATTTCAAAAATTAATTGCCGCGAACCGGGATCGAACCAGTGACCTTTAGATCTTCAGTCTAACGCTCTCCCAACTGAGCTATCGCGGCTCAGTAGTATTTCATTTGCATTTACATAAACAATACTTTCATAAATCCATGTTGAATTTTCATTTTTCATAATTAAAGTAAATCTTAATAACTATAGATTTTCATTGAATGATTTTTGAAAATGTCTGTTTTACGGTATAGATATTCCAATTCGTACAAAACTCACAACTTTCTATCACAGATTTAAACAGATTCCATCAACATTCCATTTCATTTAAAATCTAAAATGATAATGAAACGAAACTTTTTTTCCAAAACACATTGTTTCTTTAACTTTTGAAATTTGCTTCTTTTTCTATTTTTTTCGAAAAAATGTCATTTCGATTTTATAAATTGATTATTGAAATTTCAATAACAATTTTAGTAAAATTGATAAAATTTCAAAAATTAATTGCCGCGAACCGGGATCGAACCAGTGACCTTTAGATCTTCAGTCTAACGCTCTCCATGAGCTATCGCGGCTCAGTAGTATTTCATTTTGCATTTACATAAACAATACTTTCATAAATCCATGTTGAATTTTCATTTTTCATAATTAAAGTAAATCTTAATAACTATAGATTTTCATTGAATGATTTTTGAAAATGTCTGTTTACGGTATAGATATTCCAATTCGTACAAAACTCACAACTTTCTATCACAGATTTAAACAGATTCCATCAACATTCCATTTCATTTAAAATCTAAAATGATAATGAAACGAAACTTTTCTTCCAAAACACATTGTTTCTTTAACTTTTGAAATTTGCTTCTTTTTCTATTTTTTTCGAAAAAATGTCATTTCGATTTTATAAATTGATTATATGAAATTTCAATAACAATTTTAGTAAAATTGATAAAATTTCAAAAATTAATTGCCGCGAACCGGGATCGAACCAGTGACCTTTAGATCTTCAGTCTAACGCTCTCCAACTGAGCTATCGCGGCTCAGTAGTATTTCATTTTGCATTTACATAAACAATACTTTCATAAATCCATGTTGAATTTTCATTTTTCATAATTAAAGTAAATCTTAATAACTAGATTTTCATTGAATGATTTTTGAAAATGTCTGTTTTACGGTATAGATATTCCAATTCGTACAAAACTCACAACTTTCTATCACAGATTTAACAGATTCCATCAACATTCCATTTCATTTAAAATCTAAAATGATAATGAAACGAAACTTTTCTTCCAAAACACATTGTTTCTTTAACTTTTGAAATTTGCTTCTTTTTCTATTTTTTTCGAAAAAATGTCATTTCGATTTTATAAATTGATTATATGAAATTTCAATAACAATTTTAGTAAAATTGATAAAATTTCAAAAATTAATTGCCGCGAACCGGGATCGAACCAGTGACCTTTAGATCTTCAGTCTAACGCTCTCCAACTGAGCTATCGCGGCTCAGTAGTATTTCATTTTGCATTTACATAAACAATACTTTCATAAATCCATGTTGAATTTTCATTTTTCATAATTAAAGTAAATCTTAATAACTATAGATTTTCATTGAATGATTTTTGAAAATGTCTGTTTTACGGTATAGATATTCCAATTCGTACAAAACTCACAACTTTCTATCACAGATTTAAACAGATTCCATCAACATTCCATTTCATTTAAAATCTAAAATGATAATGAAACGAAACTTTTCTTCCAAAACACATTGTTTCTTTAACTTTTGAAATTTGCTTCTTTTTCTATTTTTTTCGAAAAAATGTCATTTCGATTTTATAAATTGATTATATGAAATTTCAATAACAATTTTAGTAAAATTGATAAAATTTCAAAAATTAATTGCCGCGAACCGGGATCGAACCAGTGACCTTTAGATCTTCAGTCTAACGCTCTCCCAACTGAGCTATCGCGGCTCAGTAGTATTTCATTTTGCATTTACATAAACAATACTTTCATAAATCCATGTTGAATTTTCATTTTTCATAATTAAAGTAAATCTTAATAACTATAGATTTTCATTGAATGATTTTTGAAAATGTCTGTTTTACGGTATAGATATTCCAATTCGTACAAAACTCACAACTTTCTATCACAGATTTAAACAGATTCCATCAACATTCCATTTCATTTAAAATCTAAAATGATAATGAAACGAAACTTTTCTTCCAAAACACATTGTTTCTTTAACTTTTGAAATTTGCTTCTTTTTCTATTTTTTTCGAAAAAATGTCATTTCGATTTTATAAATTGATTATATGAAATTTCAATAACAATTTTAGTAAAATTGATAAAATTTCAAAAATTAATTGCCGCGAACCGGGATCGAACCAGTGACCTTTAGATCTTCAGTCTAACGCTCTCCCAACTGAGCTATCGCGGCTCAGTAGTATTTCATTTTGCATTTACATAAACAATACTTTCATAATCCATGTTGAATTTTCATTTTTCATAATTAAAGTAAATCTTAATAACTATAGATTTTCATTGAATGATTTTTGAAAATGTCTGTTTTACGGTATAGATATTCCAATTCGTACAAAACTCACAACTTTCTATCACAGATTTAAACAGATTCCATCAACATTCCATTTCATTTAAAATCTAAAATGATAATGAAACGAAACTTTTCTTCCAAAACATTGTTTCTTTAACTTTTGAAATTTGCTTCTTTTTCTATTTTTTTCGAAAAAATGTCATTTCGATTTTATAAATTGATTATATGAAATTTCAATAACAATTTTAGTAAAATTGATAAAATTTCAAAATTAATTGCCGCGAACCGGGATCGAACCAGTGACCTTTAGATCTTCAGTCTAACGCTCTCCCAACTGAGCTATCGCGGCTCAGTAGTATTTCATTTTGCATTTACATAAACAATACTTTCATAAATCCATGTTGAATTTTCATTTTTCATAATTAAAGTAAATCTTAATAACTATAGATTTTCATTGAATGATTTTTGAAAATGTCTGTTTTACGGTATAGATATTCCAATTCGTACAAAACTCACAACTTTCTATCACAGATTTAAACAGATTCCATCAACATTCCATTTCATTTAAAATCTAAAATGATAATGAAACGAAACTTTTCTTCCAAAACATTGTTTCTTTAACTTTTGAAATTTGCTTCTTTTTCTATTTTTTTCGAAAAAATGTCATTTCGATTTTATAAATTGATTATATGAAATTTCAATAACAATTTTAGTAAAATTGATAAAATTTCAAAAATTAATTGCCGCGAACCGGGATCGAACCAGTGACCTTTAGATCTTCAGTCTAACGCTCTCCAACTGAGCTATCGCGGCTCAGTAGTATTTCATTTTGCATTTACATAAACAATACTTTCATAAATCCATGTTGAATTTTCATTTTTCATTTAAAGTAAATCTTAATAACTATAGATTTTCATTGAATGATTTTTGAAAATGTCTGTTTTACGGTAGATATTCCAATTCGTACAAAACTCACAACTTTCTATCACAGATTTAACAGATTCCATCAACATTCCATTTCATTTAAAATCTAAATGATAATGAAACGAAACTTTTCTTCCAAAACATTGTTTCTTTAACTTTTGAAATTTGCTTCTTTTTCTATTTTTTTCGAAAAAATGTCATTTCGATTTTATAAATTGATTATATGAAATTTCAATAACAATTTTAGTAAAATTGATAAAATTTCAAAATTAATTGCCGCGAACCGGGATCGAACCAGTGACCTTTAGATCTTCAGTCTAACGCTCTCCCCAACTGAGCTATCGCGGCTCAGTAGTATTTCATTTTGCATTTACATAAACAATACTTTCATAAATCCATGTTGAATTTTCATTTTTCATAATTAAAGTAAATCTTAATAACTATAGATTTTCATTGAATGATTTTTGAAAATGTCTGTTTTACGGTATAGATATTCCAATTCGTACAAAACTCACAACTTTCTATCACAGATTTAAACAGATTCCATCAACATTCCATTTCATTTAAAATCTAAATGATAATGAAACGAAACTTTTCTTCCAAACACATTGTTTCTTTAACTTTTGAAATTTGCTTCTTTTTCTATTTTTTTTCGAAAAAATGTCATTTCGATTTTATAAATTGATTATATGAAATTTCAATAACAATTTTAGTAAAATTGATAAATTTCAAAAATTAATTGCCGCGAACGGGATCGAACCAGTGACCTTTAGATCTTCAGTCTAACGCTCTCCAACTGAGCTATCGCGGCTCAGTAGTATTTCATTTTGCATTTACATAAACAATACTTTCATAAATCCATGTTGAATTTTCATTTTTTAATTAAAGTAAATCTTAATAACTATAGATTTTCATTGAATGATTTTTGAAAATGTCTGTTTTACGGTATAGATATTCCAATTCGTACAAAACTCACAACTTTCTATCACAGATTTAAACAGATTCCATCAACATTCCATTTCATTTAAAATCTAAAATGATAATGAAACGAAACTTTTCCAAAACACATTGTTTCTTTAACTTTTGAAATTTGCTTCTTTTTCTATTTTTTCGAAAAATGTCATTTCGATTTTAAATTGATTATATGAAATTTCAATAACAATTTTAGTAAATTGATAAAATTTCAAAATTAATTGCCGCGAACCGGATCGAACCAGTGACCTTTAGATCTTCAGTCTAACGCTCTCCCAACTGAGCTATCGCGGCTCAGTAGTATTTCATTTTGCATTTACATAAACAATACTTTCATAAATCCATGTTGAATTTTCATTTTTCATAATTAAAGTAAATCTTAATAACTATAGATTTTCATTGAATGATTTTTGAAAATGTCTGTTTTACGGTATAGATATTCCAATTCGTACAAAACTCACAACTTTCTATCACAGATTTAAACAGATTCCATCAACATTCCATTTCATTTAAAATCTAAATGATAATGAAACGAAACTTTTCTTCCAAAACACATTGTTCTTTAACTTTTGAAATTTGCTTCTTTTTTCTATTTTTTTCGAAAAAATGTCATTTCGATTTTATAAATTGATTATATGAAATTTCAATAACAATTTTAGTAAAATTGATAAAATTTCAAAATTAATTGCCGCGAACCGGGATCGAACCAGTGACCTTTAGATCTTCAGTCTAACGCTCTCCCAACTGAGCTATCGCGGCTCAGTAGTATTTCATTTTGCATTTACATAAACAATACTTTCATAAATCCATGTTGAATTTTCATTTTTCATAATTAAAGTAAATCTTAATAACTATAGATTTTCATTGAATGATTTTTGAAAATGTCTGTTTTACGGTATAGATATTCCAATTCGTACAAAACTCACAACTTTCTATCACAGATTTAAACAGATTCCATCAACATTCCATTTCATTTAAAATCTAAAATGATAATGAAACGAAACTTTTCTTCCAAAACACATTGTTTCTTTAACTTTTGAAATTTGCTTCTTTTCTATTTTTTTCGAAAAAATGTCATTTCGATTTTATAAATTGATTATATGAAATTTCAATAACAATTTTAGTAAAATTGATAAAATTTCAAAATTAATTGCCGCGAACCGGGATCGAACCAGTGACCTTTAGATCTTCAGTCTAACGCTCTCCCAACTGAGCTATCGCGGCTCAGTAGTATTTCATTTTGCATTTACATAAACAATACTTTCATAAATCCATGTTGAATTTTCATTTTTCATAATTAAAGTAAATTTTAACTATATAGATTTTCATTGATGATTTTTGAAATGTCTGTTTTACGGTATAGATTTCCAATTCGTACAAAACTCACAACTTTCTATCACAGATTTAAACAGATTCCATCAACATTCCATTTCATTTAAAATCTAAAATGATAATGAAACGAAACTTTTCTTCCAAAACACATTGTTTCTTTAACTTTTGAAATTTGCTTCTTTTTCTTTTTTTCGAAAAAATGTCATTTCGATTTTATAAATTGATTATATGAATTTCAATAACAATTTTAGTAAAATTGATAAAATTTCAAAATTAATTGCCGCGAACCGGGATCGAACCAGTGACCTTTAGATCTTCAGTCTAACGCTCTCCCAACTGAGCTATCGCGGCTCAGTAGTATTTCATTTTGCATTTACATAAACAATACTTTTAAATCCATGTTGAATTTTCATTTTTTCATAATTAAAGTAAATCTTAATAACTATAGATTTTCATTGAATGATTTTTGAAAATGTCTGTTTTACGGTATAGATATTCCAATTCGTACAAAACTCACAACTTTCTATCACAGATTTAACAGATTCCATCAACATTCCATTTCATTTAAAATCTAAAATGATAATGAAACGAAACTTTTCTTCCAAAACACATTGTTTCTTTAACTTTTGAAATTTGCTTCTTTTTTATTTTTTTCGAAAAAATGTCATTTCGATTTTATAAATTGATTATATGAAATTTCAATAACAATTTTAGTAAATTGATAAAATTTCAAAAATTAATTGCCGCGAACCGGGATCGAACCAGTGACCTTTAGATCTTCAGTCTAACGCTCTCCCAACTGAGCTATCGCGGCTCAGTAGTATTTCATTTTGCATTTACATAAACAATACTTTCATAAATCCATGTTGAATTTTCATTTTTCATAATTAAAGTAAATCTTAATAATATAGATTTTCATTGAATGATTTTTGAAAATGTCTGTTTTACGGTATAGATATTCCAATTCGTACAAAACTCACAACTTTCTATCACATTTAAACAGATTCCATCAACATTCCATTTCATTTAAAATCTAAAATGATAATGAAACGAAACTTTTTTCCAAACACATTGTTTCTTTAACTTTTGAAATTTGCTTCTTTTTCTATTTTTTTCGAAAAATGTCATTTCGATTTTTATAAATTGATTATATGAAATTTCAATAACAATTTTAGTAAAATTTATAATTTCAAAAATTAATTGCCGCGAACCGGGATCGAACCAGTGACCTTTAGATCTTCAGTCTAACGCTTCCCAACTGAGCTATCGCGGCTCCAGTATAGTATTTCATTTTGCATTTACATAAAAATACTTTCATAAATCCATGTTGAATTTTTCATTTTTCATAATTAAGTAAATCTTAATAACTATAGATTTCATTGAATGATTTTTGAAATGTCTGTTTTACGTATAGATATTCCAATTCGTACAAACTCACAACTTTCTATCACAGATTTAAACAGATTCCATCAACATTCCATTTCATTTAAAATAAAATGATAATGAAACGAAACTTTCTTCCAAAACACATTGTTCTTTAACTTTTTGAAATTGCTTCTTTTTTATTTTTTCGAAAAAAATGTCATTTCGATTTTTAAATTGATTATATGAAATTTCAATAACAATTTTAGTAAATTGATAAAATTTCAAAAAATTATTGCCGCGAACCGGATCGAACCAGTGACCTTTAGATCTTCAGTCTAACGCTTCCCAACTGAGCTATGCGGCTCAGTATTTATTTTGCATTTAC
>JACMZG010000081.1:0-43622 GCA_018340805.1 Microvelia longipes
CCTGAACCCAGATAGCCTAATAAAAGTTTGCCTTCCATTTTTTAAATTTTTTTCAAAAAAAATCCGGGTTTCATTAAAAGAAGTTCCTCTTACACAAAAAAAGTACCCAAGTTTAAATATTTTTTTGTCAACATCAGAAAATACGGGCCTTCGGCCCGTAGCCGCTACGCGGCCTCGGCGCTTCGCGCCTCGTCCGCTCCGCGGCGTCGGCCACCGGGCCGCTTCGCGGCCCGGGGCCTCCCTGTGGCCGCTTTTCGGCCACATTGTTGTTGTTTTGTATTATGTGTTGTTTCATTATTGTTCTTGTTAACATGGCATTTTGCCATGTATCTAGCGAATTTTCACAGCCTCTCCACTCAGTGGAGTGGAGGCCTGAGTGGCTTTCTCACACACTTGATTTTACTAATTGAGATTTTATTAATACTCTATTATTAATAGTATGCTATAATATTAAAATTAAGAAGCATTATAAACAAAAATATATTATTCATAATTTTGTTTTAAATAAAAATACCGTTTCCGTCACTAAAGATTGTCTGATTGAGCTGAAACCGGTCGCAATGGTTTTAAGAATGACTTTCGACCATATAAAGACAACTTCAACTCTTACTTACATTTATGATTGTTTATAGAATTTAAAGAAAAATGTCAAATTTTTTTGTAAACAAATTGTTTATTTGAGTAAAATCTTAAGGTTAAAAAAATATTCATGATTATTTAAAATAAAAATACCGTTTGCGTCACTTAGGATTGTCCGATTGAGCTGAAACTGGTCGCATTCGTTTTAGAATAACTTCGACCATATAAAGACTACTTCGATGTTTCCTCTTTTACGGGTCTGCTTAGCTCGGCGTGGTTCAGTGGAAGCCATTTTTGCCCTGTCTCTCTCTGGGACAGTAGGCTTACCATGATGGAGCAAGAGGTAGAGGTCTCTCTTTTATACTATATCCCCACCCTCTAACACTACTGAACCCAACAGATATCGTACGAGTCTTTGACCTAGACGTATACATATATACAAGATTATATATATATGTATACCAATTGCGCCATTTGTGATGGTTCGATTCAGCTGAAATTGGTCTTTATCGATTTAGCTAGCCGTCTACCTAAATACTAGATACTTGTTTTAAAGCCATTTTAAGTTTCAAAAATTTTTTTTTTTTTCATGACGTCATAACTTTGGTTGATGACGTCATAATGTTTTTAAACAATAGGCCCTCGTAACCTCCTCAACATCTCGCGATTTGCAAAGTTTCGTTTCAATTTGAGAACGTCTTCGAGAATTATCGTTCGCCATACGAAAGGGTAGAAACTCTTACATAACATATATATATATCATATATATATATATATATATATATACATATATATATAATAAACTTTTTTCGGACATATATTTTTGTTATCAGGAAGCCAATAGGAACCGATTCCACTCACTCCCACCCTCAACTTCCGTCATCCGAACCAACCTCATAAGCGTCATTTTCATTATGAAAATTCGCTAAAAATGTCAATAACGCAGTTTTAATTGCGTTATTGAAGTATTTATGTCTAACATTCAAAATTTAAAAGGGGGGATAATTTTAGTCTACCCTGTATATAAGTAAATATATATATATTATATATATATATATATATATAATATATATATATATATATTATATATATATATACTCTTATATTTATTCGCAAAGAAAACTATTGTGACGTATAACAGATTTGCATGTGCATTGTTCACAAAATTTGATTCGAATTGGTTTCTAATATTGAGAGCATGCAGCTTTCTACGTGGATGCAAACCCGTAATACACAAGTTACCAGTAAAAATCTTGTAGATGAAAGAAATATATTTACACAGTCTGAAAATTGGTATCTTCCAAGCAGCGCAACTAGACTTTCAAAACAAAAAGCCATTTCAAGTTTCAAAACATTTTTTTCATGACCTCATAACTTTTGATGATGTCATAACGTTTTTATAAACCATAGGCCTCGTAACCTCCTCAGTCTATTTTTTCGCCAAGTTTCAATTGTTGCATCAACATAGCGGGAATATGTTGATACAACATGCGTTTTCAACAACATGCGTTGTACAGACACTCATACAAACAATATGACGAGAAGCACTCAAAAAAGATATTAAAAGTATTGATAAGACTTGTTTCGATTGATTTTTTTTGGGTGACCATAATACTTTCCATGTATAACCACAGTAGTTGGTTAGGGAAAGTAAAATTAATTTACGTAAGTTATGAAACACAATAATTTGAAGCTATATTTCATTAGAAAAAATAAGAAAAAGAAAAATTCTCAACAAAATCAAAAAATTAAACTATAATTAATCAAACTTGAAGGAAATCAAGTTTGTTATCATAAATTGTTTAAGTATATCGAAAATTGAAAAATTGACTTGTTGAAGAAAATCATTAAACTTGTTATTAATGATTAAATATAATTTTTCATTTAAAATGAGTAATTATCTGCCAAGATTGACTGGAAAATCTAGACGAAGAGATTATAGTATAGGCGGTAATTGTCTAAAAAGTTATTCTTTTTTTACACCTATACTGACACATCTTGGCGAATTTATTTAGGAAAAATGAGCTTTTGAGATTGGGAGGAGACTCTCTGATTGAGATTAGATACATATACATACATATATATATATATATATATATATATATATATATAATATATATATATATATATACAAACTAATTCATTAATTCAAACTAGACTTTGTTTAAGAAGTAGGTGTGATTCTCCGATGGCATACACAGCTAGCTATTGTTAGATTATTATAATTAATGTTCCTTTTTTATGTGTTATCTCCATAGAGATATATACTAGAGAGGGCATAGCCTGTCTCAATACATTGAGAGTCCTGAAACATTATTTTGGGGCTCACAGGGGCTCTGTGTAACCTCAATGAAACCTCTTCTATGAGTAAGTTAAGGTTATAAGAAATCATTTTTCTCGACTTCCTACACATTGTTTGTGTTTTGATTTATATTTTCAGCATTCTACTAAATAATTTACTGTAACTTTGTTGTGTTCATTTGATTATTGATAGTCGAATGTGGTCAGGTTATTTTATCGATGTTTCAAAATTCAACCAATAAGCCCCTCTAGTAAATATCTCTATGGTTATATGATTCAGTTTGGAATAAAACTACTTCTGAAGAAGGCCTAATTTACGGCCGAAAGCTCAAATTTGTGTTTTATTTTTATCTGACCACTAACTCATAATATAATTTTAATTTATAAAACCTTAGACGTTGAAGAATATTAATTAATTTAAAATATATTATTATATATTTTATATTTCGCTCCTACTTCCTACATAATGTAAGTCTCTCCACAAAAATATATTTATTTATTTTTTTTGGACTCGTGTTTTTAATTGGTTTACTTGATTGTTTTATTTTCTTTTTAGTTATTAGCTTTCTCTTATTTTCCTGATTTATTGTATTATTTTGTTTGTTAGGCTAGCACTGATGATGACCTCTTGTTAGGCTGAAAGCGCTTTGCTATAAAGAAATATATTTTTGTGGAGAGACTTCTTCCTCTTTTATTAAGATGAACTCCATTAACGCTCACCTTAGTTCTTTCCTACATAATGCTTTAAAAGTATTAATAAATAGCAAGATCCAAAATAAGACAAATATAATAAATAATTCATATTCTCTTATCTACAGAATTGTAAAAATATTTCACTCCACTTCTTCTTTTTTTAAATGATAATAAAATATAATTTATTTGCTTATTTTATTATTTATCGTTCTAATTATGCAAATTGAGTTGTTTAATAATAAATCCATCAGGTCGTAAATAGCGTAAATTTTTTTTAATTTTGTGTAAAGTCTCGTCTTCTTTGTATCGAGTTTGGGTCAGCGCTCCCGCCTCTGCGATTAGAATGCCCCCCCCCCCCCCCCGTTTTTTAATTCCTTTGTCTTTTTATGTTTTTACATTCTTTTAATTTTTTTTTGTTTTTTCGTATTCTTTGGTTTAACATTTATACAGTCATTTAGAGCTCAACAAATTAAAAGGTAGGAATATGCTGTGACAATAAAATAATCTTATTCGACCGAAATGCTCCGCAGTTACTAAAGAACTTAAATATTAAAATTAATGAACTTTTAAGAAGAAAAATAACTTTAGCAAGATTCCTCCTGTATTCTCTTTAAAAGATAAAACAAGATGTCTGTCAAGTTAAGAATTTACCAAAAATAAAGTAGAATCAAAGTAAAACTTGATCGTATAAATGTCACTTTAGAGTCAAAATTACATTTATTTTATTACGTATTTATTTGCATTGGTATTCAATCAATACGCATCTTTTATTAATAATAAATATATAATATATATATATATATATATATATATATATATATATATATATATATATATATATATATATAATATATATATATATATATTATATATATATATATTTTTTTTTTTTTTTTTTTTTTTTTTAATAAACTACATATTTTAAATATCTAAGAGTCCATTTTTACTTTTCCTATTTATACTGCACAAAATTTCGAAACTAGATTTCACTAGATTTAATCCTTCAGGTGTTTTTAAGACCTCCTGAGTGGTTTCACAAAGTTTTCTGTGTGTGTGTCTGTTATCACCGTAGCTCCTAGTGTATTTATATTAGAGAGTTGAAACTTTGTAGAAAAATCAGTCTACCGCCGTAATTGTGCTATTCGGAAAATAATTTTATGACGTCATTTTTAACCGGTAATTAAACATTAAACAGCATTAGTTCAATTTTTATCGATTGACTTGTGTACGTTTTTAAAAAAATTGTAAAAAATCAGAAAATGATTCAACTGAGTTGAATATGGTACAAGTTTTGTTTCAATACGACAAGTACATTTTGTCCAAACAAGTAATGTTTGAAAAGAGTTCTCGAGCTTTTTCCAAAAACAATGGTTACCTTTTTTAATTGTTGCTTGAAAAACGCAATTTTCCCTGATATTTGGAAGAAATCAATTATAATTCCTATAGTCAAACCCGGCAAAGAAAATTCGAATGACATATCTAAATTTAGGTCAATTAGTCTTCTTCCAGTAGCAGGTAAAATTCTAGAAAAACTTTTAATTAATAGAATAATTCAATATTTGGCAACTAATAACAAATTAAATGAAAATCAGCATGGATTCTATCCACAAACCAACACCACAGATGCAATTATGAAAGCCAAGAATATAATAGAGGAAGCATTGAAGAATAAAGAAGAAGTTCTCTTATTTCACTAGATGTACAAGGAGCGTTCGATGCAGCCTGGTGGCCATCCCATTTTAAACCAGTTAAAATTGTGGGACTGCCCAAAAAATTTATTTCATTTAACCAAAAATTATTTCCAAGACCGTTATGCAAATTTATCTCTTTCCGATCATATCATTACAAAATTAATATCTAAAAGCTGCCCACAAGGTTCATGTAGTAGCCCAGGATTTTGGAACATTCAGTACGACTCCATCTTGAAAAAAAAATATCCTCCAGGAGTCCACATCATTTCCTACGCTGATGATCTACTTTTTATTAATCATTGGTAAAGATGGACTCATGCTGAGTGCTCTAGGAAACGAGGCTCTCTACATAGTGGAACAATGGGCGCATGAAAATAAAATATCTTATAATGAATCAAAGTCCCAAGTATTACGTATTACTCGAAAAAGAGTAATTAACCCAGTTAATGTCTATCTTAATGGAGCAAAATTAGAAGAAGTGGCAACACTTAAATATCTTGGCGTCACTTTTGATAAACATTTAACTTGGTATAAACACACAAGTAACACTTGCGATAAAGCACTCAAAATCATTGGAATTTTATCCCGTTCTGCAAAAATTTACTGGGGCTTAGGTTACCATGCACTTCGCACTATCTATCAAGGAGCTATTATACCTTTACTCACATATGCAGCACCAGTTTGGCAAGAAGCTATGTCCAAAAAATATAACATAATTAAATTTAAAAGAGTTCAAAGGTTAATAGCCCTAAGAATAATTAAAGGCTATAGAACAATCTCATACGAAGCTGCTATTTTATTGGCAGATTTACTGCCAATAGAATATGAGATTGATCTTGTAGCCCAAGTATACTTGTTGGGTATCCCCAAAAATAATAGGTACAAGATATATAAATAAGAAATTCGTAAAATAAAATAGTTGTGAGAGAGGGTACGTTACCGGCTTGGAGTAACAAAATTTTCTTGTAGCGAAGACAAGATGGAAGTGATGGAAAATTTCATATTTGATGTCATCTCACCATTAGTTCCTTTAACCGCCGGTAGGTTGCAACACTTTCTGGACGTTAATTAAACATTTCGCACGATAAATTTACTTTTAGTTACTATGCTCTCTCATAGATAGCGGGAGATGTATGAAATAGAGAAATAGTAAGTAGAAATAAATAATAAAAAATTAGATCGAACATTTCCCCCCACTTAATTTTGAAAAAATTAGAAAATTGAAAATTAAAGTTATGAAAAATTAAAGAACCTCATAAAACAAAAAAAAAACTTCAGGTGTTTTAGAGATAAATAAAATAAGTATAATCTTTGATTAGGTAAAAATAAATATAATCTTTAGATATATGTAAATATAAGTTGCTTCAACTTATGCATTTTTATATAGTCATAAAAAAATTATAATAATAACAAGAATAGTAAAATAATTACCTACTTCGTTTGTAAATATAGAAAAAATAATCTAAAAGCATCTGCTAGAATTGAATAAAAAAATAAAATAAAAGGAAAGGAATATTATTGAGAAGGAAGAGGACAAAGTTTTACTGCAGGTCTCAAATATGATCCTGAATCAGTTTTAATTGAAGCCACTCTTACAACTCCATCTCTACCAGGATAAACACTCTCCACTCTAGCCATTTTCCACTGGAGGGGTGGTAAACGTTCTTCTAAAACGAGCACTGAATCCCCGATTTTTAAATTACGTTGAGGAGTAAACCATTTAGCTCGTTGCTGCAAGGTATGTAAATACTCTTTGCTCCACCGTTTCCAAAAGTGTTGAGCAAAACGTGTGAGAAGTTGCCACCTAGATAAACGGTTCAACCTCTCATCTAAAAGATTAACTTCCGGTACAGCGACTAATGAAGAGCCGATAAGAAGGTGACCGGGAGTAATCACACTAAGATCATTCGGATCAGTAGATTGACTGCAAAGTGGCCTAGAATTCATAATAGCTTCGATTCGACAAAACAGGGTGTCAGCTCTTCGAAGGTCAAAACCTGAGTACCCATAGTACGCTTAAGATGGTACTTAGCAGAACGAATACCGGCTTCGGCTAGTCCATTAAAATGAGGACTTGCAGGTGGATGAAGCATCCAGTTAATAGGCACTTTGCTAAGTTCAAATTGAACTTCATCTTTATATCTCTTAAGAAAGTATACAAGTCTGATAAATAACGCTTAGCACCAACGAAGTTGGTCCCGCAATCAGAGTACATATTGGCGCAGAGACCACGACGTGATACAAATCGATCGAGAGAAGCTAAAAAGGCACTGGTGGTTAAATCAGAAACTACTTCTAAGTGTACCGCCTTTGTGGCCATACACACAAATAGGCAAAGGTAGCACTTAAGTGTTTTGGCAAAACGTCGATTACTTTCTTTGATAGTAAAAGGACCTCCAAAGTCGAGCCCTACATTGATGAAAGGTCGTGGAGGAACAGTAACTCGCTGCTCAGGCAGATTACCCATGAAAGGCGGGTTTAAAGTGGGTTTACATCTAAAACATTTTATACATTTTGACAATCTAGATCTGATAATAGCTCGAGCGCTTAGAATCCAAAATTTAGAACACAAAATTGCTTGCAAGGCGCGAGGTCCGACATGTAAGTATTTTAAATGATAAGCATCAATAATAAGGAAAGTAAGAAATTATTCTTTGGCAATAATAACGGGTTCTTAGAAGCTTCGGGTAGATGTGCGTTGGTTAGCCTACCCCCCACCCTCAAACATCCCAGGGGGTCAATATAAGGCGCTAAATGATTTAAAGGGGCGGAAATGTCCTTGCCTTCTTTAATACATTTAATTTCATTAGAAAATACTTGGCTTTGAACCTGTCTAACAATAATGTTAAGGGCGTATTCTTGTTCTGCAGTTGACAAAGGAGATGTTTTATAAACACGGTTTTCAGGAGATAACTTACAATTCTTAATGAAGCGCACAAACCAAGCAACAGAACGTTGTAATTTAAAAAATGAATTGAATTTTTCAATTGGAATACAATCAAGAGTAACTTTAGGAACAGTTTGAAGGAATGAGTTGACTGAAGAATCAGATTTTATCTCGGGTAAATCTTTGATATAAGATGAAAAGGGGCTAAGGGCCACGTTTCATAAGACTCAGATAACCATGAGGGGCCATGGAACCATAGAGAGTGTTCAAGTAACTCTCTAGGCTTAAGTCCACGCGAACCGCAATCAGCAGGATTAGATTCAGTGCTAATATGGTTCCAAGATGAAGGATTAATTGAATCTAATATTTGTACGACTCGAGAAGCGACATAGGTTTTTAAAAGATGAGGAGGGGTTTTGATCCAAGATAACACCGTGGTTGAATCTGTGAATGCATGAACACTGGTAATAGTAATGGTAGGTGAGTAAATATCGAAAACATACTTTAGTAATTTGGAAAGTAAAACCGCACCGCACAATTCTAAGCGGGGAATAGTTAAAGTTTTCAACGGGGCGACTTTAGACTTAGCGATAAGAAGTTCAGAAGAAGGGGGCTTAGAATTAGATTCGACATGAATGTAAACAACTCCACAAAAACACACTTTGTGAACCGTCACAGAATCCAACAAGCCTAATAGAAATATCATCAGGTTGTAAAACATAACGATTAAGTTTGAAATCAGAAAAATAATAAATTTGTTCACAAAATGAATTCCATTCTTCTAAAATATAAGTTGGCGCACTTTGATCCCACTCTAGACCTAAGCGCCAAAGATGTTGAATGAGGCATTTTAACCTAAAAATAACAGGGCATAGCCATCCCAAAGGATCGTAAATACGAGCTATAAAAGAAAGAATAGAACGTTTAGTACACACAGAGCAGGGCTGGGTAACTTGATAAGAAAAGAAGTCATTTTTAGGATTAAATTGAAGTCCTAATACTTTAACTACTTCACCTACATCAGGGTCAAAAGTTAAGGGAGTTTCCGTAAATCTTGAGGAATAGAATTCATAAACTCGTCACTGTTACTACTCCACTTTTTAAGTTCGAAACCTGCAAGTGACAGTAACCTGACAAGTTCGTTCTTAAGAATTAAAGCATCGGTGACGGACTTTGATCCGGTCATTGCGTCATCTATGTACAGATCTTTATCTAGGACTGTAGCAGCGAGAGGGTACTTATGACCTTCGTCTAAAATAAGTTGTTTAAGACTCCTAAGAGCAAGATATGGTGAAGATGCTAGTCCATACGTAATAGTATTTAGCTCAAATTCTTCTATTTCCGAATCCGGAGTTTTACGCCATAATATATGCTGAAAGCGCCTGTCAGTAGGTTGAATTAAAACTTGGCGATACATTTTGCATATGTCCGCTATGAAAATAATACGATGAAGCCTAAATCTAAGTATAATTTCAACTATGTCATGTTGAAGTTTACAACCAATATACAAAGAATCATTGAGAGAAGCATGGCTACCCGGTTTAGAAGTACCGTCAAAAACAACGCGAAGTTTTGTACTTGAACTTGATTCTTTAAACACAGCATGGTGCGGAATAACATAATTTTCTTTACTATATGGTGTATATTGAACTTTAGTCATGTGACCAAGGTTAGCGTATTCATCAAGAAATTTTTGATATTCAAGTTTTATTTGAGGATGTCGAGCTAAGCGACGTTCTAAAGATAATAATCTACTTAAAGCAAATGAATATGAACTAGAGCAAGATAGTTCATCAAAATCAGATTTCATCAAAATAGGAACAATATATCGGCCATTAGGGTCACGAGTGTGTTGAGAAGTAAACATTTCTTCACATGTTGTATCTTCAGGAGATAAAGAATCAATTTTAGGGGGCAGCTAAGTTAAGATGTTTATAAGATTGATAAATATCAGATGGTAACTTACAAGATGGCATGGTGCTTGTCATTTTAGGTAAAACTATGACTTGTGTTTCAAGAATAGGCCCGTCGGTATGAAGTGGTTTCACAGAACATGAGGTAGTACCTGCAGATTGAGCAACATTAAGTCCTATACCTGTAATTGGAATATTTGATTTCTTTACAGGTAGACCAAGTTTTTGAACACACTTAGAGCTTAAAAAACTAGCTTGACCACCGCAATCAATTAAAGTCCTGCAAGGAATAAAATCACCAGAAAAAGATTTAATATGGACCAATGCTGTACCTAGAACAACAGTATAACAATCATTATTAGAAGTATTGGTTTGAAGTACGACTTCATGAGAACTTACAGCACTGCTAACATTGTTAGAATTAGGTGATGAGTCAGAATTATTACTACTTTGATTTGGCAAAGGATTAACAGCTTGGGCTAACATGACAGAGTTATTATTATTTGAAGCTGGGCTCGGCAAATTAGGATTATTATTACGAACAGAGTTAGAAAAATTATCATCATGTAAAAAAGTACTGTGACGTTGACCGCACTTAAGACAATTAGTTTTCGAAGTACATTTACTTATAAAATGAGGTTTTAGACAATTGAAACAATACTTTAAGCTTTTAACCAAGTCTCGCCGTCCAGGAGGCGTAAGCTGACTAAAAGTTTGACACTTGTAAATAGAGTGTCCGGCAATTTTACAAACAGGGCACGGGCTGTTTACCTCAGAAGTAGAGGCTAAGTTAGAATAAGATTTCTTAATACTTGAATTATATTTACTAGAGCTAGGGTTAGGTTTGTCAATAGCTGAATTAGACTTCGTAAAACTCTTAGTTTTATTGTCTGAAATCCCTGAAACTTCTAGTACTTTTGATTGATTTTCAATAAAAGTTTTAAGTTGATCAAAAGTAGGGATATTATTACCAATATGTTTATATTCGAAGTTTTTTCTAGTCTCAGTAGGAAGAGAACGCAAGGCTAAATTTAAAATAATAAAATCAGCTAGGTCTGGAATTAGTAAAGCTTTTAGTGAGACAACAGACTCGCCAAATTCTTCTAAAAACTTATTTAAGTTAGAAGCTGATTCACGACCTGAAATATAATTATTATTACTAAAATTAATAAGTGTCTCAAGTAGGTCTGAACCAAGAACACGCTTATTTTGATACTTTTTAACAAGATTTTCCCAAACTATTTGATAATTCTGTTCAATAAGCGGAAGACTACGAACAACAGAAGAAGCTGGACCGGAAACATTAGAACGAAGATAGTGAAATTTTTCAATTGTTGTAACACGAGCGTTGTCATGAATAAGAGATTTAAATTGATCGTAGAACTGAGTCCAATTTTTGTAACTACCGTCGAAAGTAGGAGGCTCTAAGTTAGGCAAACGAGGCTGAACAACTTTATTGTAATCAACAGCTATGTTTTGTTGAACATCAGGCTTAGAATCAACTGGTGTATGATCTGGAAATGTAGTATCATGAAATGCAATTATCTCATAATAAAGAGAATCGAAACTTTGAGCAACTTGATTGTCTAATTCAACATCAGGTTCTATTTCAACTGAAAGAGAGTTAATTCGCTCACAAAGATCAGTGAATTCTTCAGCAACCTTAGCAAGTTCTTTAAATCTAGCTTTAAAAATATAGACGTTTTAGATTTATCTACTTTAACTTCTTCAATTAGATCATACAAAAGTTGAGCTTTTCTGAATTTATTTTCTCTTTTAGTAATGAGAACTCTCCGTTCTTTCTTAGCTTTCATCAAATCCATAGTTTAAATAGGTAGGAATATAAATAAAAAAAGGAAAAATTACAGTGATTTTGATTTGGCAAGGAAACAAAAAATGATGCTTGTAATAATTTTCTTTAAATAAAGCAGAAAAATATTTAATAATAATTGATAAATAATAATTTTGCAAATAATAGATAAATCGACAAAAAAATAGATCGATATATTGTAGTTAGGTATAAAGAGATAAAGCAAAATACATAAATCGATAGTTTTGAATATATTGGTATATAGATCGATAGTGCAGTATAAAAAAAGATCGATAGTTAGTATAGTAAAGATAGCATAAAAGATAAATGCATAAATTAATCACAACTGTTATAAAAAATAATAAAGTAAACAACACCTGAGTCTGGTAGTGCGTAGAAAAATACAAGTTAAGGGTCCAAAGTCCAATTTTAATTACGACTAACCAGAGGGTTTCAAGATAATGATTTCTAGAAAAATACAATTTCAAAATATCAATTAAATGGCATAAAATAATCACAATCACTAAAGTTAATTCTAAATTTGAATTTATGAAATATGAATCATAGAAAATAAATTTAAAATTTACCTGAGAGGGTTTAATATCAGAGATATCGTAAAATAATGAAATAATTGTAAAAATAATATAAATCATATAAGTATTATTGGACTGTATTTCCAGGAGTAATTCGATCCGGCGAGGAGGTTCCAAAATGTTGGGTATCCCCAAAATAATAGGTACAAGATATATAAATAAGAAATTCGTAAAATAAAATAGTTGTGAGAGAGGGTACGTTACCGGCTTGGAGTAACAAAATTTTCTTGTAGCGAAGACAAGATGGAAGTGATGGAAAATTTCATATTTGATGTCATCTCACCATTAGTTCCTTTAACCGCCGGTAGGTTGCAACACTTTCTGGGCGTTAATTAAACATTTCGCACGATAAATTTACTTTTTAGTTACTATGCTCTCTCATAGATAGCGGGAGATGTATGAAATAGAGAAATAGTAAGTAGAAATAAATAATAAAAATTAGATCGAACAATACTTCCAACTTGTCTAATGAATTGATGTACGACAAACCTACCCCCAGTCACAATGGATTCATCCTGCACATTATCCAACTTCGGCTTTTACTGATGATGTAGATTATGACTTATTAGATTCTTTAGAAATTTACACAGATGGCAGTAAACAAGAAAGTGGCGTTGGAGCAGCATTCATTGCTTTCGAACAAAGACAAGTTGTCCATCAAGAATCGTTCAGTCTGTTCAAAAAATGCTCAAACAATCAAGCAGAATTGCTTGCCATCGAAAAATCACTTTCTTGGCTCCTAAACGAAACAACAGTTAAACCAATCATCATTATCACTGACAGTCAAGTGTCAATAAGCTGCATCAAAAATCAAGACTGTCACTTCCCTTTAGCTGAATCTTGCAGACGCCTCCTTCTTCAACTTTTAGATAGAAATGTTCAAATTAAACTAAAATGGATTAAAGGTCACTCCGGAATAGAAGGAAATGAAAAAGCCGATTCACTAGCTAAACATGCAGCTTCAAGCTCTCAAACAATCTCTTATCTTGCTATCCCTAAGTCCACACTAAAGTTTGACCAAAAATTATTCTTTTTAACAAATGGGAAAAATGTGGAGTTCTTCTGATAATGGCTCATGGACCAAGAATTTTTCCCCACTGTTGTTTCAAGGAGACGTATTGACCTAAAGATAACTTACAAATTAACTCAGGCTCTTTCTGGACATGGATCTAATAAGTCATATCTTCATAGATTTAAAATTATCCCAGACCCATCCTGTCCTTGTGACAAAACGTCTCCGCAAACTTGGACCCATCTTATATTTCAATGTTCTCTGTTTGAGAAAGAAAGGAGAACACTAATGCTAGACGTTATGACACAAGGAAAGATTTGGTCTCCAACAAATTTATCCATTTTCACAGAAATTTTCCCACTATTTTCTAAATTCATAAATTCCATTGATTTTGATTTATTCAAATAAAATATTTTTATTTTCATTAAATACCACCATCTATCGATTCAATATTTATATCCTTTCAATTTATTCTATTTCATTAATTACTTATTATTATTTATTACTCATTAATTTATATTCATTTATATTTAATACACATTGTTATTTTATTATTATATTTTATAAAAAGTTATACTAATTAATATAATCCAACATATTTAATTAATTATGCCATTAATATATATATATATATATATATATATATAAATATATTATATATATATATATATATATATGAATTACTCCTTTTTTTTGCATGACTATATATTTAAAAAGTCAATATTTAAAATTCACGTCCTATTAGAAGTGTTTATCTAATAACACATGTAATATTTTAAATGGGGCATGTGATAAAATAAATGCTTTTTAGATAGGGTTACTATCTAAAAAAAAAAAAAAAAAAAAAAAAAAAAAAAAAACGACAAGTATATCCATGATTTTTGTTGAATCATAAAAATTAAGCAGCATTGAGCGTGGTCAGTGCTGTATTGGTGACCGCTGAGAATGAAACGGATGCATTTATTATTATGGACGTGCTAAGCGAGTCTGAAGACATGTTGTAGTATAATTGTGGCAATTGTATAATTCTGAGGGAGCGAATCGAGATGAAGCAGGGGATGAGCGAAGCAAAAGGCCGATCAAGTTCCGAGGTACCCGTACCAATTTTCGATCGATTGCGTATACTGGATAGCTTACGAGAGAGGATGAAAAAAACAGCATATGCAAGACTGCGAATCCGTTCGAGTGTCGCATACTAGCGATAAAAAAGACCTTTCACAGTCTTGTTAGTAATTACTATCCGTACACCAATTTTTTCCTTATTACATGAGTCAAATTTGAATTTCACGTTTTTAAAACAGTTGACTTACTGTGCCTACCTATTAGAAAAACAAGCATATGCAACACGATGCGAATTTGCATTCTTATTTAACATCTGTTCCACAGCGGACATTGACTTAAATTGTGACATTAACTAGTCGCCACGGTACCAACTTTTTTTTTAAGAAAACAGTCTGAATGTTATAATCGTTAATATTATCAAGAATGCATAGTCACAGTGCCGTTGTAAACTGAGAGAAACCTTAGTGCTTTGAGCCCATTAAACCCATTAATACATTTTGACTATAAACATAAAATCTTGGAAAAACGCATAAATTTAGATTTTTGCATAAATAGTAATTCATTACTATAGGTGTGCAAAAATTTTTACGAGAAAAAAACATTTTAGGATAATCATTTCATATTAAAAAGAACTTTTTTTTCTGTACGGATTTGAACAAACTAAATATAAAAACCATGTTTTGGTTAAATGAATTTATTGAAAATGTCACATAAATTTAATACATTTTAAATAAAGTTCGCTCCGATTTTTTTCATAAAGTAAGAACGGCTTTGCGTGTATTTTTACAATTGTCCATCTTTAAAAATTAGTTCTCCGATTTTTATGCTCACAGACACCTTGGGCTCAATTTATCATATTAAAAATTTTCAGAATAAATTATGCAAAATTCGTGCGATATTTATGAAAATTTTGAATTTTTTATCGTGCGACATTTATCATCATCGAATGAGGAGCTTCCACTCTCTGGATAGCAGACTATGTTTTTCTTATATATTTAAGGTAAAAGAAAAACATAGTCTCCTATCCCAGAGTGGAGCTCTTCATATGAATTCCCCATGCTTAAAATTTTAGAAAATCTCAAAAATGCCTTTTTTTCTGAAATCGAAAATTTCAGAAAAAAATGACTTGAAGTAGTACAAAATGAGTCACATTTTTTCAGGTTTAACTCTTGGACTATATAAATACATTTTGTAACGATTTATTGATATTAAACCTCCAGCCCGAAACGATTAATATCATGTGTAAAGTTTAATTATTAGCTCATTAAGATTTTTATAAAGGATTATTTAATGATTTTATTTATTTAAACGAACATAATACCTTTTTCTATATACCTGCTGTAGAAAATGAAAGAGCATAAATATGGCTTACAAGAATGTTTTGTGTTATTAAATCTTAAATCATTTTTTCATGAGCATTCTTATATTATTAAATAGACAATTTATTCAATTATTTAAATTAGCTATTTTTCATATTTTTTCAGTTTTATTTATTTATTTTATTACATGCGATGTATTTTTTTTTTTTTTTAATTATATTATGTATTATTGATTATTTTGAAAGTCTAACTTAGATATGTAAAAGGAAAGCTAAATACAATTAATATAATTGAAAAGAAAAGAACAGAGAAAATAATATAAAATACTGAGAGTAACGAATGTTAAAATGTTCATTGAGTTTGAGTGATAAATAAATTAAATTTGTTTAAGTCATTTTTAAAAATATGATTATTATTTTAAATTGGTTAAATTAAATTAGATTGGTGTCAAAATAATATGCTGAGTAGAATTAAAATTCATTATGGAATAACAACAACAACTTTCATCAACTCGCGGGAATATACTGATTTATCCGTTTCAGGTGTTATTAGATACTGTTGAACAATAAGTCGAATACTTTTAACAACCACTATATGTTTTCACAACCTATTACTAAGTCAAGATATCCTGATACAACCACTATAATGGATTTCAGCCCATGTACAAGTCAGAAATTCCTGATACACATATAATGCTTTCTCAGCCATGTACTAAGTAAGAATCCTGAAATTACATAACAGTCACTATAATGCTTTCAGCCATGTAGAAAGTCAGAATCCTGATACAGTCACTATAATGCTTTCAGCCCATGTACAAAGTCAGAATCCTGATACAGTCACTATAATGCTTTTAGCCCATATACTAAGTCAGAATCCTGATACAGTCCACTAAAAGCTTTCAGCCCATGTACAAAGTCAGAATCCTGATACAGTCACTATAATGATTTCAGCCCATGTACAAAGTCAGAATCTTTATATAGCCACTTAATAATGATTTCAGCCCATGTACAAAATCCTGATACAGCCACTATAATGTTTTCAACCACAAAGTACTTTTGACGTGCACTTATTCTCAACCTAATTTCTCTACAGGTATGTAACTCTTTTGTACTCAATTCTGTCATAATTAAAGTCAGGCGCCATCCATACTCGGATGAGGTTTGAACTCACAGGTCACAACCCCCTGTCGTATTTCTTTGGAGTCTCTTGGTTAGTCAGATGAACAAGTATAAACTTTTTGGTTAACTTCCACTTTTACAGGTGAAATTTAATAAAAAATGGAACTAACATCAAAACATTTTAGCCTTTGATTAATTATATTTTAACTCAAGTAATTGGTGAAATATCTTTAATTAAAAATTCCTAAAAGATCCTGTTTATAAAGTGAAATATTTCTACGCTATTTAGGCAAAATTCTGCCCTTTTTTCCAAGGAAAATTATAAAAGGCGTGATAATTTTTTTGATGTTTAGTTACGAAAAACATTCCAAAAATATTAAACATCCAAACAGGCTACTTTTTTCTAGTATGGGTATTCCAGGAGCCCTAAATTTCTTTCAGAAAAGACGAATAATTAGGAAGAGTTGCGTTTATTGAGGATACTAGTATGGTAGTAGTATGGTATGGTAGTATATACTAGTAGTATATACTAGTCTGTGGAAAAAAGAATTGAGATCTCATTTGACACCAAGTCTTAACAGCCTCATATTTATCATATCATACAATATATTATTATATATTATTATATATTATTATATATTGCCTTTAGATAATACTACATATAGAAGGAGCACAGAACCGTAAAACACATTGATGTGATTGACCTCTAGATTTGGCGGGGGTACTGCCTTGCTACCTATTTTGCTTTATTGATATTTTATAAAATAATTAAGCACCTAAAAGTAATAATTACACGTAATAATTAATAATTTGGCATCTAAAAGTATATGTTTTCGCACTGAATTACACGAGAGAAAATATCGTATCATCAAGGTAGAAAACGATATTTGTCTATTGCGTCCCCCGTCATTCCTTTTAACTCGGGTAGACTTTTAGAAAACATTTTGTCCTCAATTTTATATTCCATAGTAAATTCAATAAAAACAAAGAAAACCCCCAACTTTTTGTTACAACTAATAACAACACAAGAAGGAAAATAGAAATAGTAATTTATAAACATAAATGCTTGATTTTTTGCCTCACACTCTATTTCGTTCTTAATTATTGGTTGGTTAACGCGTTTTAATTTGATCAATAACACATTAATTTGTTGTTAAGCGTAACAATCTGATCAGTAACACTTCAATTTGTTAGTTAACGTGTTATAATCTGATCAGTAACTCTTCAATTTGTTAGTTAACGTTTATATATCTGATCAGTAACTCTTCAATTTGTTAGTTAACGTGTTATAATCTGATCAGTAACTTCTTCAATTTGTTAGTTAACGCAGTTTGTTAGTTAACGTGTTATAATCTGATCAGTAAACTCTTCAATTTGTTAGTTAACGTGTTAATCTGATCAGTAACACTTCATTTTGTTAACGTGTTATAATCTCATCAGTAACGCTTTAATTTGTTAGTTAACGCGTTACAATCTGATCAGTAACACTTCAATTTGTTGGTTAACGCGTTACAATCTGATCAGTAACAATTCAATTTGTTAGTTAACGCGTTACAGTCTGATCAGTAACACTTCAATTTGTTAGTTAACGCGTTACAATCTGATCAGTTTCAATTTGTTAGTTAACGTGTTATAATCAGGCCAAAAATTTAAAAAATCAGGTGCGACGTGCCTTGGAACTTTTTTTTAACTTATCGCATTTGCTACGCTTAGTTTATCATTTCGGCGTTTTGGACTCGCTTCGCCTAATTTTAGAATATGTAAATCACATTCTTTATCTAAACATTAATACAGCGTTTTATGCAGTTTTCAAATATTTGCTGACTCATTAATGACATCAATAAAAATTATCTTTCGGATAATTCAACTAAAGTACGACACACGGCTAAAATCAATTGACAGCGCGGGAGAAATAGTGTTGAGGAACCAATAAGGTTGGCCTGATTTGAAATTGTAGGTGTGGTTTAACATCCAGGACTAATCTCATTGACTCCTTCGCATTATTTTCCCACCTTATCCACTGATTTTAGCCCTGTGCTGTACTACAGATTAAAATGTTTTTGTATCAACAAAATAATGTTTTTTGTATCAACAAAAAGTTATTAACAACTCTATCTTAAACTACGAAAGCCTTCCCGGTTGTTGTCATAAAGATTTAGGCCTTCTTGTGGTGACCGCGTCAATGTAGTTAAAGAATCTGTGAGAGGCATCTTCAGGGATGTAGGACATCATGGATAAGAAACACAATGCTCTACAAAACCGAACTGTTTCAGCTTTGCAGAGCATTGCTTTTAACTTTTGGTTAAAAAACTTAAAGTTAGCAAATTAATTTTTTCTAATTGCTTCTTAACTTTCGGTAAAAATAACCTCATTAATTATTAATTTAAAAAAGTAAGAATACTGGGAAATAAATCTTTTATAAATACAGAGAGAATATTATTTGTTTCGTATTATCTATAAAGATTGGTGAAACGTTGAGACAAACAAATTATCTTTTTATGGACTGTAACACCACTATTATACTTAACCTTAAACGTACTATAACCTCTATAGAATTTAACAAAAAGTCCTTTAAACGCTCAAACTCCTTTGTGGTCCTAAAGGTGAAAAAACTTTAAGACAGGGCTCAAACAAAATCGGAAGAACAAAAAAAGGGACAAGAAATTAAATAAAGGTATTAAATGAAATTAAAAAAGAAAAAAAAACGACTGAGTGAGAGAAAACCACAAAATCTAATTACAGATCTACTCCTGAAAAGTAACCCCTCTCCTTTCCTAGTAAGCCCCCGGACTACAACACCCCTCTTCTTTAAGTGGCTCCCAAGGATGATGTATAAAGGTTATGAAGATAACCTTGGTTGCTTTTTAATTTGTATTCATAAACTTGTTGTTTTTGTCTCATTAAAGTTTACTTTTCTGTATAAACAGGTATCAAAATAAATCACAAAAAATAAGTCATTCGAGGAAATATAACGAATGGAAAAATTACAAAATAATGAGTAAATAAAACAGATCATAAAACAGGACTAATTGGTCGAATAAATGATATTATTAATTTCTTGAATATCGACGTATATTTCATCATTCTTTTCATACAAATTAATTTAAGTATACCAATAGTATCAGTATAATAGTTCAAAGATTTACATTGTACATAAATATTTGGAAAAATGTCTCTTATTTTTCATATAGTTTTAGAAACCACATGGGAATAAGGCTGTATTTTTATCCCTATATATGTAATGTTCTCACCAGGGAATAAAATCTACTCAAATGTATCATTTAAATATTTTATTATGAGCTAAAAAATGTATGTTAAAAGCTATTCGAAAATATAAATCTCTTTTATGCTCGCATGCTTTAGTCATAGTATGTCCTACCGTTTGTCCAACACTCTAACGCTCTAATTCTTTGACTGATCGAGGCCTCAGGATTTTACACTCCCATGCTATTATGCCAATTTCGTTTAATTAAATTCGTGATATAAATACATTACCCCAAATTTGTAACGTGAGAATAGTAGGTTTTATTAAATGTGGTTAATTTAATTATATATTTAACAATAAACAAAACTCTACGTCCTTCATGACCCTTTATTTTTACAATTAGTTTACGTGCTTTTTTAATTGTTTAAAATGGGTTAATAGAACAATCAAGAAATTTAGTTCGTCATACCGAACATACATTTAATTAAAAATTAGATATCATAATAAAAATATTTTACTGTGGACCAAGGTGTACGCTTGTTGATTTTTGTAATTGTTGGGGCCATAATAAACTGTCATAATGAACAGTCATAATAAACTATCATAATAAACTATCATAATAAACTATCATAATAAACTTTCATAATAAACTATCATAATAAACTGTCATAATAAACTATCATAATAAACTATCATAATAAACTGTCATAATAAACTATCATAATAAACTGTCATAATAAACAGTCATAATAAACTATCATAATAAACTTTCATAATAAACTGTCATAATTAACTATCATAATAAACTGTCATAATAAACTGTCACAAAAAACTATCATAATAAACTGTCATAATAAAAGAGCGTTTAATCAAAGAGAAAGCTTAGTCAAGTCTTATTGAGACTATCAACCGATTAAATTCTTGGTGGATATGGTATCTATCGTTTGCTAAGATGTTGCGGCATTAGTGTTCTAGAACCATAACAGAGATAGTTTTAAAAACTTACTATGGCAAGATGAAATTTACATCTCACTACTACTAATATCAATAACGTGGAAAATACTTCTACTCCAATTAAACCACAGGGACATATTAAACCACCCCAAAGTAAATCTGCCTTCTAGAGTTTTAACTAGTGGGCCCTTTCGCCTCCTACTTTGTGGCATGCGGAAATTGTGTTTTGATGGCATAAAGCATCTTGATAAAGACATCAAAGAAGTGATTACTTAGGAGACAAGTGGACCCTCCCCCATTTCATTCTATCACTAAGTAATTATAATAATTAAAACTCTTTTCTAAAAAAATTTGAAAATTATTTTAAAAACCAATCGGAAAAGCCGTAAAACAATAACATTTCACCATTAAAAGGAAGTCCAAGAGAAATGACATTTAAAAGGAATAAACACTAAAAGATATTGTAAATTTATTGAGATACCATTTAACCCAAAAGGGTAGCCAAGAAACTGGAAAAGTTAACTATTTTTAGTCCAAAGGAAATTAAAGCCAAGTTTCAGAGCATCAAAGACTTTTAGATTATTAAATGCTGACATTTATAGCAGTTGGAAACAATCATTTTAGAAACTCTGTTGTGAATCGGGTTCAAATATTGAAGGATTTATGAAATAGAGTCCGTAGCGGTTTTTAAGAGTACTATGAGTGTTTCCAGCCGGTTTAGAGATTGGATTAACAGCGATTAACGGATTTACCTTGAAAATCAGGAAAATAAAAAAGTCCTTACTTAGTCCTTGAATGCCATTTATTAACAAAGCAACCGTTGTGAAAGAACCGTTTTAGTAAGCTACACGTATAAATGAATGTATTTCAATTCTTTGGCTAAAAATAAGAACCTTTTACACCTGAAACATTATTGGGCTCTCAGGGGCTCTGTGTACCTCATTGAAACTTCCTCCAAGAGTAAGTGCAGGTTAAAAATTTTAATTTTTCAGTTCCCACACATTGCTTGCGTTCGATTTGAATTTTATACATTTTCTTCATAAGTTCAATAATTTTGTTGAGTTATTTGATTATATTAATAGTCAACGGTAGTCAGGGTACTTTTTTGATGTTTCAAAGCTCAATCAATAGGACCACAACTCTGTTAATAATATCTGTATCTTTATATTTATAAAATGACATTAACTTATTTTACGCGAACTATCCATTGAGTTAAAGGAATTATTTGGCCAGACTTACATGATATTTCTAAACCTGCTGGAACAGTCAAGTTTTATACCATGTTTTTCTTAAAAACAGAACCAATTCTTAACATAGGTCAACCTGTATATCTTAAAGATTGATAACCTGAGGCAGAGGAATAACTCCAACAGAGGGATTTGCGTATGGCATAGACAAAAAGAAAGGCCACATTAAAAAAAAAAAACAAACCATTTTATCGTAGCAAATCAAAAAATATCGTTACTTCAAATTAAAAAAAATAAAATCTTTGATGAAACGTGTTCCTACTGATATTTTGAATTTTTCTGAATAGAAAGAGATACCTCAACCACATCCGAGGTCATCGCTATTTTGAAATATCGACTTTTGAATATTCAAACTTTGACAGTCTATTTAACTTTTAATGGTCTTAATATTTTCAATGTACGACTATAGTATGACTTTCGGCTGAAATCATTGAAAGCTGGGAAAATATTGCAGAGAAACCAATAAGTGACCTGATTTGAAATTGAGCGTGGTTTAAAATATATAAAAAATAAAAAAATTAAGAAAACTTTGATGAAAGGTGTTCCATTGATATTTTGAAGTTATAGAAAGAGACATTCATTGGCTCCCTCGCATAATTTTGTACGCTGTCAACTGATTTTAGCCGTGTTTTGTTCTATAATTGTATAAATAGTGTGACATAATAGAAATATTAGTGTAAAGTTAGTTTTTACAGTTATTTGCAAAACAATATTTATTGGTGCGATACATAAAATTATATGAAACATTTTGTTTAGTCCTGTCAAAATTATGACATTTAACCAAAGCTATAACATTTATAAGGGATTCATTGGACGTTTTTATGAATGAACAATTTTTGTTTCATGTAGGTTATAGTACGAATTGACGTCATTGCAGGAAAAAATGTAAATTTTTCAATGTTGACCGCCTAATACCAGGGGGAGTTAACTTAAATGAGGAAACGTTTGGACTCAATTATCGCAGCTACTAAAAATAGCGCTGCGCGGACCGGTGCGGACAACTCATGAACTAACCCCAATAGCTTTCAAAAAACTGGCTGATTATATTTTTAATTTAAATTATGAATACTATGGCACATTCTTGGGTTATGACAGCTACAATTTATTATAATATAAAATGATTGTTTTCTGTAATGCCATTTTTCACAAAAACCGGTTCCACGTTACATGTTCTGTATTTCCAAAATTCAGAAACTAAAAGTAAATAGAAAACCTTTTAAAACTTCCAAAGAACGCAAACTGATAGGCAGATAGTAAATTTATTTAATTATTTTATTGGATTTAGTCCGATTTTATCAGTAATTACATAATTACATTGCGCATCTTGCTGATGTAACTAAAATAACAGGCGCATTTAATGCCAAAATCTATTTTTCTAGCACGTGTAAACTTTAGCCACTATTGTCCATATTACCTATTGAATCAATTAAAATAATAAATTACTTGAATGAAAAACTTAAAAAATAATCAGAAGTGTTCTTGTGGTAAATTTAAGTGGTAGGGTTAGTTAGAAAGTAATACATTTATCCAAAGTATACAAATTAAAATTTCAAACTGACTGTGGGCAAAAAGCGGGAAATTAAGACCCCCACCAATTGAAAGGTAAGGTCCCGCCGCGCTAGTTGTCGACCCGGAATCAAATTTTCCCACCCAATTGAGTCGACAGTCCCTTACTGTTTAAGTTAATATAGTCCCTGGCCTATCCCGATCCTGCAATGACATCACATCACTCATTTATAATCTTGATAGGAAATTTAAACACAACACAGCTTAAATTCTATAATAACAACAAAAAACGAAATATTAGCCTATATTTTCACCTTAACATTGTGGCAATCTTCAGGCATCACAAGGCTATTTTTTTTTTACAAAAATCAAGTTGACTAGATAATTTCACGACAAACAAAAAACTAAAACTAATATCACAGTTAATTAAACTAATTAACACAGTCAAATACCAATTAAAATAAATTAAATAAAAACCAGAACTGAGATAAACAAAAAATTGGAATTCAATAAAAAAGTCAGGTTAATACCTCCGAATGCGTTTGTTTGTTTAACATCGTTATTGAATCACCTTATAAAATTTCTTCTAAAATCTTGCATTTTATACATAAAAAATCAAATTGTCCAACAAATTGTACTAATTAACTAATTATTAATTGAGGGACTAAAAATTCATAAAAAGAAGTAGGCTACCACGGATGAACATCAGTATTTTTAGTTCAATTTAGTTTCCAAAACTACTAACGTATTTTCAGTTTCTATTTACATGATTAACTGCTTTACTATCATAATTAGGAGCACCGGCCGTTCCAAATATTAATTCCATGTTATATCTTATTATATTATATATTATATATATATATATATAATATATATATATATATATATATATATATATATTAGGTATATATAAATATATATATATAATAATATAATAGATATAATAAAATCTATATATATTATAGATATTATATATATTATATATATATAATAAGAAACATTAATTTAATTTGAAGCTAATATTAGGTTAAATTTATATTATTTATATTAATATATTATATATATTATATTATATATTATATATAATATATATATATATATATATATATAATATATATATATCTATATATATCTATATAGTATATATATAATAGACTTATAATATCTATAATTATATTATATATAATTTATAATATATATAATAGATAATTAATGAATCGGTTCCCATCTGTAAACACGCAGCCTAAGATAATTTTTAAGCTTAATAATAGGGAAACCTTATTCCATGATTGGCAGCTATTTTTTTTATGAATTTCACATATTTTATCATATAGTCATCATTTATTCCAATTTTTCGTGTGTTAGTAAGAGTCAACAAAAATAAAAATAAGAAGAAAGAAAGGTTGGTAGACTTCACTTATAAGTTTGTTCCAAAATAACTTGCATAAACCAACTCATAGCTTAAAAAAATAAGGTTAGATAAAATAAAACGTAAAAATAGAAAATAATCAAATTTGTAACTTATTTTGGTTATTTTATGAATCTACAATCTTTTACCAATATTTTTTGAAATTGAAAAGATGAAAACAAAAAGCGAAAGAAGTTTGAAAAAATTGAAAATGGGCTTTTCTTTAATGTAAGTTTCGATTTTTAGTTAACTGTTTCTTTTTTTAATTAATCATTCCGTTTTTGTTTTGTTTTTATTAATTAAAAGTTAAAAACAGTTTTGAGAACATTTAAAGTTTTTTTTTCTCTAGATTTATAGTTATGATTTTTGAAAAAGATCCAAAAATTTGTTATTTTATAAATTGATAATTTAATAAAAACTTAGCTAAGTTTGCAGTATGGATATTTGGCGTCACTTAGTTCCATCGATATTTTGTGAAACAATTTTATTTAAACTTTTACCTTATGGATGAGAAAAAGGGAATATATTATTTTTAAAATTAATTCTAAGTATGGAGAATATAGTGGTCAAAAGTTATTGTAAAATTATTATTTTTCCTGTTTAAGTAAAAACATCGGTACGGGGGACTTCGAAGACTTTCCTCATTACATCGGATTCGCTACGCTCATTCCTCAGAATGTACTAGTCGTAAATTTATACCGCAACACGTCTTTGGACCTCGCTTCGCACGTCCTTAGATAGTAAATTACGTTTGTTTCATTCCAACCAACACCCATCTAGGCCCTGACTACGCTCGATGCTACTTAACTTTTATAATCAAACAAAAACCAATAGATATAATTGCCGTATGAAAGAAACTTTGCATACGTTTAAATACAAAAGGGATCACACTTGCAGCCAAATTTCAATTTAATTGGTTAATAAATTGAAAAATCCGGCTTCCGATTTTTGCATGTATACAAGTCATTTTAATAAACTGAATTAAATAGCTAATAAGTGAGAAATTAAAAATTAGTTGTTGCAAGCTTTTTGAGGAGGAATGGGTCTAATTAATACAAAAAAAACAATTTGCCAGCTATTTGATATAATTTAATCTTTTTCAAGGCTTAACATAAATTAAATAAACAAAAACAGTTACATGGTGGTTTACAACAGATGTTTGAAAACAACTAGAAGTAACAGACAAATAATACCGTTAAATACCAAAAGGTAACAATGTTATTGAATTTAAATTAAGTTCTAAACAAAGATACCTCGCATTTAAAAATAATTAGTGCAATGATATTTAAATTATATATTAATAGTAGATAACCATATCATTAGTAACATTTATATATATTATTTGCAATCATAATAATCAATAACATTTGGCTGTAAAAGATTTATTATTAAGAGGGTCTTGCCCCAACATAGGAATTTTAACTGTAGATCTTTGTATAGAATTTTAAATAAACTCCAATAACATTGTTACCTTTTTTGTTTTTAACGGTATTATTTGTCTGTTACGTCTAGTTGTTGTCCAACATCTAGTGTAAACCACCAGTAACTGTTTTGTTATTATTTAATATGTTTAAGCCTTGAAAAGATTAAATTATATACGAAACGCCTCGGCAAAATTTAAGTTTTTTGTATTAATTAGGACCTATCCTCCTCAAAAGCTTGAATATTTAAAATATTTTGAGGGTCCCTTTAAAAATTTGTTGTCTTAAAAATTAGTTGTCTTATATATGGCTACATTTGGTACAAAATTAAAATCGTTTTCTTTTAGACCAAAAAAGCCGAGAATCGACCGCACAAATCGTTCGCATTTATGGGATATTTTAGAGCGGAGTTTACTCAATGCAAAAAAATATTTTCTGAAATGAGTTATATTTTATAACCACAACAGCCTTTAAAAGATTGATTTGTGTACAAGGTTAACTTTCTAGCATAAACCACAGCAATATACACTATGAAATATGATGATAACATATACGAACCGAAACTTTGTGGAAAGTACTCAAGAGGTATAAAAAACGCCTAATACTGATAATTCCGGTGGCATCCCAGTTTTGGATCTTTTGGAAACTCATATACGTTTCCACCAAAATTAACTTTTATAGTCCACCAAAATTCATGGATGGACTTTTTGTATTAAAAAAAAATTGAGGTACTTATTTATTACAAAGGTTATATACATGAGGATAAGGAAATGAGAGAAGCTTGCGATGTGACATGGCAAAGAGTAGCAGGAATGAGACAAGAATGAAGAGAATGAAAGATTCTATTGCCAAGTTATTTAAAATAAATAAAAAAAAATAATAAAAGAATAATAAATTAATAAAAGTAAATAAAAATAAAATAAATAAATAATTAAATATAAATAAAGTAAATTATATAAATAAATAAAAAAAAAATAAAATAATGACAAAAAGCACAATTATATAATTATAGTTTTTTAAATTGTAAAACTAAAGATATTTGTATTGAATTACTAACAAAATTTAAAATTTAAATATATAAAATACAATCAAATGCAATTACATATTTTTGTACATATTCAGTTAGACCACGGCTATAGCCGATTTGTACCATTATTAAGATAAAAAATAAATAAAATAAAATAGATAAAATAAAGTAAATAGATAAACAAAATAAAGGTAAAATTATTATAATTGTAAAAAGAAGAGTTTTAATTTTTGTATACTTTTGAATTAATACTTTTTATCTTTTATGTAATACTGTATTTAAGCTACAATAATGGTTATTATTATTAATTATTATTATATTATATACATGCAAACCATCAACTTAAATGGGTTTTACCCGATGTTACCCAATTTTTAATAAACCATACAAGTCATATGTAAAAAATTAAACTAATACGATAATGACATGAAGCTTACCACATATTAGGTCTTATACATAACTACATGCGTGTTAAATCTTAACCGATCCATTGTATTTCCCCGCGTTTAATGAATTTTTTGAAATTTCTGCTATGTCATGGATGCGGGTTAATGACGTCATAAAAATTATTTCCGAATAGCACAACTGGCAGCGTAGACTGATTTTGTACAAAGTTTCAACGCTCTAAATACACGGCAGCTACCGATGATAACAGACATCACATACACCCGGAACAACTTTGGGAAAACCCCAGGAGGCCTTTAAAACACCTAAAAACGGATATTCGTTTTCATCCCGGTTTCGTATTATTTTGCACACCATACTTTCCTATATACCTACGTATAAAATACGAAAATTAATAGGAAAAGAAACAACCAAAGAACACCTAAAAGTAAAGTAAAAAACAGTCTAAAGGAACATTGAAGACAACATGGAAAGCAATTTTTTCTCACGATTTACTTTTCGTCCCAGTGCAATACAAATAAGCTATAAAAGCGGATTGTTTGTCAATCTTGTAAATCCGGCTAGACTTAAGAAATCTAGATTTACAGAATATCTGGCTTTTTCTTTAAGGTTTGACTTAATAATTTTTTAGCGAATTTGATTGGAAAAAAAACAAAAATGACATGTCTTGGCCCCGGGTTTTTGTCTGAAATCCATGTCCTAATGACAAACATAGGTTTTACAAGCGATATATATATATATATATATATATATAAATATATATATATATATATATATATATATATATATATATATATATATAATTAGATTAAGATTTTATTTATTATTTTAAAGCATACATATACAGTATAATATAAAATATCAGCATAAAACATTTATAAGTAATATAAATAATAATAAAAGTTCCTATTTTGCAATGAGAATATGCAAAAGAAACTATGAAAATAATAATTATTTAATAGCCGCATAAGCTATAGCTTGTGCGCGGCTTAAATAGCCGCGCAACAAAAAACATGCGCAACGTGTTTCGCAGAAAACATGTTTTCTGTCGCTATAGCTATAAGCCTTGTGCGTATATATATATATATATATATATAAATTATATAATATATCTATATATATATATATATATATATATATATATATATATATTACGCATTGTTAAATTATAAAGTTTGGGGAAATAATTTTTAGAACAATAATCTGCCTTAGGGAAGCAAACGAACCCTATTGAAAACACGGTTGTTGTGACGTCACGCCATTAACACCGTTGCTTGATCCAGCAACATTTTCAAATAATCGCTAAATTCAAGGCTAATTTTTACCGAGAAAATGGTCTTAGTTTAATGTTAGCTGGAGCGCTGAATCCAATAAATTGTAAATGGAGCCCGAATATGACCCCTAAAAGTGATCCCAAAATAGCGTGTGACGTCCAAACTGAGGGATCAGAAAGGCGGTTAACATTGTAAATTCTTTATTTAATTCCTGCAATGACCGTCAATTCTGGACTATAACCTAAATGTCAAAACAAATATTTCATTCAACAAAACCCTCCAATTAAATCAAGGTTGATAATAATTTTTTAAGGTGATTCAATTAGAAGGTTTTTAATGAATGAAATCAATTTTTGACATGTTAGGTTATAGTCCGGAATTGACGTCATTGCAGTATAAATAGTAATTTTAATGCTATCGCCTATACCGAATTCCTGCAAATGACGTCACACGTCCATTCATAAAAAGTCAGGTTATAACCTTCCGAATGCCGTTTGGTTTGTTTACATCGAATGAATATCTATGCATTTCTAAACATCTTGCAATTGAATCACCCTTATAAAACTCTGTCAGCATGGCGGAATTTTAACTTCTATATTAATAGCAGTCAAATAATAATTGTTCTTTAAGAACAATAAAAAATAAATAATAATCTCCCATATTTAAGATGAATTTTTTCAATACGAACCCGAAAGAAACGCCCAAAAATTATTTCGACTTTGAGGAACGGAATAATTAAAAAATAAAATAAAAACTAGCTTATCCTAAGTTAAAAATGATGGAGAGCCGAGATTACTAGGAACCTTTTACATGCATACCTCTTAATTACAAGGCCTTTAGCCTACCGTGGGGGGGGGGGGGTTTTTTCGGAAGGAGAGAAAAGTTTAATTCCAACTTTAAAGATATAGCCTTGCTATAAGAGTGTACATTGAAAATTCGGTATATGATAATGCATGAAAAAGATTACCTTTGAAACCAAACATGACGCAACATAATTGCGAGACATTCAGAAAAAGTATACGGTCGATAAAAATAAATTTCGCAGTAAGAAACATTTCGATGTTTTGGGCGCTGAATCAAATAAAACGGTCCAAAGTCGACATGACCACTCTAGTGACCAAATTCGAAAAACGGTGGTCAATTACCAAAAAACCTAAAATACAGCCGATAACATCACAATTTTTCAAGTGGGGAGTCGTTTTTGAATATTTTTGGGGCGTAAGTGAATGAGAGTGGCCCGGGTCAATACGTGCTTCACAGTTAGAATGCCTAGGTTCGAATCCTGGTAAAGACGATAAATTGTATCTTATCTACAAAATTATGATAATAACTACAAAATAATTCTGGCACGGTGGTCCGCATTCGGGAAATTTTCCTTAGGAAATGCGTTTCATTGTTCCTATCGTGTAAAGTTACAGCAACAGCTTCCTGATAAGTTATACAGAACAGTTCAAACCTCTTTCTATCATTCCCCACCTCATAGTTGCTAAAAATGAGTTAACAGCAACGGCTCTGATAAGTTATACAGAGTGGTCCAAACCCTCTTTCTATCATTCCCGCCTCATAAGTTGCTACTATAAGTTACAGCAACGGCGCTGATAAGTTAACAGAGTGTCAAACCTCTTTCTACCATTTTCGCCTCGTAGTTGCTACTTATAAGTTACGGCATTGGTCTGATAAGTTTACAGTATAAACAGAGTGTCAAACCTCTTCTATTATTTCCCTAACCTCATAGTTGCTAACGTATAGTTTACAGCAACGGCTCTGATAAGTTTTATACAGAGTGTTAAACCTCTTTTTATCATTCCCACCTCATAGTTGCTACGTATTAGGTTACAGCAACGGCTCTGATAAGTATACAGAGTGGTCAAACCTCTTTCTATCATTCCGGCCCTCATAGTCGCTACGTATAAGTTACAGCAACGGCTCTGATAAGTTATACAGAGTGTCCAAACCTCTTTCTACCATTTCCCGCCTCGTAGTGCTACGTATAAAAGTTTACGGCAACTTGGTTCTGATAAGTTTACAAGTATAACAAGTGTCAAACCTCTTTCTATTATCTACCTCATAAGTTGCTAACGTCATAAGTTACAGCAACGGTTCGATAAGTTATACAGAGTGTCAAAACCTCTTTCTTATTATTCCTACCTCATAGTTGCACGTATAATTACAGCAACGGCTTCTGATAAGTATACAGAGTGTCCAACCTCTTACTATCTTCCACCCTCATAGTTGCTGCGTATAATTACAGCACGGCTCCTGATAAGTTATACAGAGTGTCAAACCTCTTTCTATCATTCCTACCTCATAGTTGCTACGTATAAGTTACAGCAACGGCTCTGATAAGTTAATACAGAGCTCAACACCTCTTTCTTTTCATTTCCGCTCCGTAGTTGCTAGTATACAGTTACGGCATTGGTTTCTGATAAAGTTACGGTATAACAGAGTGTCAAACCTCTTTCTATTATTCCTAAACTCATAGTTGCTACGTTATAAGTTACGGCAATGACCCTGATAGGTTACACAAAATATAGACGTATCATTTGTATGAAGACTTAGCTTTATTTTGTCCATGCTTGCTTATTATTCACTATTAGCTAATTTATACTTCATTAAATTAGTTGTCGATGAAGTAAAAATTCGTTCCCACGCGTTATATTAATCTTCCGCTTGAATTAAAAATATCCACCCACTATTAAAAGTATCCTTTGACTTCCTTATGTCAATTAAAGGATATTTTAAATTATTTTTCAAGCAATAAATTAGTCAGATAAAAGGACTTTGAACAAGAAAATGTAAATATAAAATTCATTATTTAAGAAAAGAAATAAAGGTCTAAACTCTTTAATTTAGTAACCTTTATTAAAAAGTCTACAACTTTAAAATACTTTCTTTTCTTTGTGAAAAAACTTTTTTTCCCTTGGGATTTTGAAAAGGAAAAAAATAATTACGTAATTATTGTCAAGAAAATTTCGTAAAGTCCCTGTTTTTCTCTTTCTATTAAAACTCAATTAATTCTAAAAAGTAATACAAAATTTCCATTTTTTTTTAATTTAATCATTAGTTATGTCATAAAAAGTTATTTATATTATATATTTTCTTACATTTTTATTTGCTATATATTTTATATGCTTAGTATATTTAAGTACATACATATTTTTAAAAACCCTAAAAAGTAATTTCAAGTTGTAATGAAATAAAGGTTAAGTAGTCTTTCGGGATTCAAGATTAAGATTAGGTGTAGGGTTGTGAATAATGCTCAAAGGGATACACAATCGTTCCTCCTTAAAATTTGAAGTGGTAGGACTGAGAGAGTGGTAGTTGAAATGTTTTGACGATTGTTGTTTAAAAATATTAAGTTTCTGTGACTTTTTGCGTTTAAGAGATTTAGTCATCTAAGAAGTTTTTTAGAAGTTTAAGTAACTTGAAGAGTTAATTTTTAAGACATAAAATGTCTTGAAATCAGAGCGTTGTAAGGTTTTTGGATAATGCGTGGTTTTGTACAAAGGAAACATCTTTTCTTGTCAGATTTTCATTCATTTTCCTTTCCTTTGTTGAATTGTTTTATTTTTAGAGTAAAACTTTATCTTTTGAGTTAAGCCAAGTATTCCATAATGTGTTGGATTACTTAATCAATTAATCCTTTTAGATTAATTATATTAGATTGATAAGATTACTTGAATGTATAACATAGGTTTCACACCAATAGTGTTGGTGAAAATCGTTTCTTTGCACCTCAAGATTTCTCACCCCTGGAAAAATGAAATTCAGAAATAAACTTTTTGGTGAATTTTCTTTGGAAACATTCGCCAATGTGGTAGGCTTCATGGCGGAAGTCTTATATATATTATATATATATATATATATATATATATTATATATATATATATATATATATATATATATATATTGTGTGTGAGAGTTCAAACTTGGTACAAAATCAACATCTCTTTTAAAAAACCAGGTTTTTTTGTGACGTCATTAACCCGGTTTTCTGAGACAGCTTAATTTTGAAAAATCAGTTTCGTCGAGAACATTTTTTTCATAGATGTTATTATGTTTGTTGAATAGAATGAAACCGGTCTTAAATCGATACGAGCACACTAAGTGACAAAATTAAAACCGGTGCGGAGCCGATAAAGTCGAATTGATCACAAATCGAATACAATTTTGAAAAAAAAATCCGTTAAACCCTTTAATGATAAGCACTTAGCTGAGCTAGTGCGAATGATGGTGCATGGGAGCTAACTAGTGCGACAACCAATTTGGGAGCTAACTAGTGCGAATGATGGTGTGCGTGCACAAACCAATTTGGAGCTAACTAGTGCGAATGATGGTGTGCACAACCAATTTGGGAGCTAACTAGTGCGAATGATGGTGTGCACAACCAATTTGGGAGCTAGTGCGAACTAGTGTGCGAATTGATGGTGTGGCACTACCAATTTGGAGCTAACTAGTGCGAATGATGGTGCAAACCAATTTGGGAGCTAACTAGTGCGAATGATGGTGTGCACAACCAATTTGGAGCTAACTAGTGCGAATGATGGTGTGCACAACCAATTTGGGAGCTAACTAGTGCGAATGATGGTGTGCACAACCCAATTTGGGAGCTGAATAGTGCGAATTGGTGTGCACTACCAATTTTGGGAGCTAACTAATGCGAATGATGGAGTGACAACCAATTTGATGGCATAGTGTTTTTTTTATAAAACAATTGGATAAAATGTAGATTTCCTTTGAAAATATAAAAAAAAATAGTCTCAAAGTTTTTTATAATTGAAATTTTTTGCTTAAGTTATAAAAGCATAAATTTTGTTAGGCGTGGAAACACGCATTTCTAAAGAAAAATTCGCCAGCTATGCGGACCACAGCGCTAGACCTTTTTAAGTCACATAGTGTTTAAAATCAGCTGAACACAGCCCATTTTTTTGTTTATTCTTAAAATCGTTGTCAGCTTTTATAATAACAAAAACAATTTGTTTCCCCTTACTTCAGCTTGCGTTCACATTTAATTTAAATATTCAGTATCGATACATAGAAACGATTTTAAACTCGACGTTTCTCTTCAAAACGCTTCAATATACGGAGTACTTTAATTTCTCTAAATAGTCAACATTTTAATCCGTAGTAGTGTTGTACTCCCTTTCTAACAATTTTGTTGCAGTATTCGTTTCGAAAACACGAAAACTGCCTTGCTTTTAAAGTCATAATGCTTTTTAAGTCATGCTTTGTAAGTCATTTTAGACTTACAGCTTTGAGCTTAAAAAGTTGTATTCAAACCAGCATTGCCTCTCTCAAAATATATTCATATTTTCTCATTTCTCATTTTCGGAATTGTCGCTTATCAGATTTTAAATCTATTTTTATTTTTTCTCTAACATTTGGAGTACTGTCCAAAAACTACGAATTTTTCTATCCTCGTGGGATATTACACGCGTCCTACTGCACTCAAAATTTTGTAGAAAATGTTCTTTCCCGAATAATTTTATTCCAGGTACCGAAAAATTTCAATATCAAAACGTTGTTTAAGATGACAATTTGAATACAAAGTCGAATTTTTTTCGACAACTAATTGATTTTGCTATAACACATCTTATCCTTATTTAATGGTTGTAGTCGAGGATAGACCCATTTGCACTGCGACTGGAAGTCTAATGTACAATTAGTCATCTTTACATTACATCTTATCCTTACATCATAAACATTTTCCTACTGATTTGAGAATTTTCTATATTTGTATTACTAAAGAATACTCTAACCTTAGACATCTGAAAACTTGACGTTTTCAGAGTAACCTATCTTTTTCTATGACTTTACCTCAAACAATAGGACATTAAGTAGTAAAATCAACCACCTTCATAACCGAGGTTATAAAATTAATACCACAGACATTATCCTCGACTATATGAAATGAAATAAACCAAGGAGAGTTATAACGAAAAAGCTTATTCCGTCGTCATTTTAGTTATTAATCCCTTAGTAGCTTATATGGACTTAATACACGCTTACGGCAATTTCTAAGTAAGATACTCTATTATAACCTTTTGATGTGATTATCACTAATCTCACTGGGATTTACAGTTAATTGTTAAACCTTTGATGAATTCACACTGAAATGGTCTTTTATAACTCTTTTGCTTTAAGTTAGCACATGGATTTTTTTTATTATTCATCTATATTAAGGCTTCCAGCTAAAAGGTGGGATAAAATGTACATTACCCCTAATTTGCTTAAACTATGTTTGTATTTTAATATTAAAGTAGGTATCCCGGTTTCTATGGTTACATCTTAAAGAAATTGGCTAATGACGAGGAAGATAAACTAAGGCAATCAGTTCTACAAATTCTACAAGCAGTTGATTGCTACTAGTTCTTCTTGACCACAGTTCTTACCTACAGTTCTGGCAAGCAGTTGATTGCTACTAGTTCTTCTTGACCACAGTTCTTACTACAGTCCTGCAAGCAGTTGATTGCTAATAGTTCATCTAGGCCACAGTTCTTACGACAGTCCTGCAAGCAGTTGATGCAAATAGTTCTTCTAGACCACAGTCCTTACTCTACAGTTCTGCAAGCATTGATTCCTAATAGTTCATCTATGGCCACAGTTCTTACGACAGTCCTGCAAGCAGTTGGATGCAAAATAGTTCTTCTAGACCACAGATCCTTAACTAAGTTCTGCAAGCAGTTAGTTTCTTCTAATCACAGTCCCTTACTACAGTCCTGCAAGCAGTTGGATGCAAATAGTTCTTCTAGATCACAGTCCTTACTACAGTCCTGCAAGCAGTTGGATGCAATAGTCTTCTAGATACAGTCCTTACTACAAGTCCTGCAAGCAGTTGGATGCAAATTTAGTTCTTCTAGATCACAGTCCTTACTACAGTCCTGCCAAGCAGTTGGAGCAATAGTTCTTCTAGAATCACAGTCCTTACTACAGTCCTGCAAGCGTTGGATGCAAATAGTTCTTCTAGATCACAGTCCTTACTACAGTGCACAGTTGATTGCTACTCGTTCTTCTAGACCACAGTTCTTACTACAGTCCTGCAAGCAGTTGGTTGCAAATAGTTCTACTAGATCACAGTTCTTACAACAGTTTTGCAAGCAGTTGGTCGCAACTAGTTTTACAACACCACTTATTTTGCTTTAGAAGGCTCGATGGAATGATATACTCCACTATCTGGGTGGAGTTAGTTCATAGAGCTGTTTACCAACACATACTACTTACCATCCAATGCTAGCAGATCGTGTCTTTGGCTTAACTGTCACCAATAATGAAAACCCCGTTTCCTCAATTTCTTCTTTAAAAGCAATGTAATAATTTGACGTTTCCTCTGACTTCCACAGACCTCAAGATACTAGGAGTTGTATCTCTAGAATGAGTCTATGTACTTCATCAGTAAGCATTAAATGCTTTCTGTAACTTAGGACAAGTTACAGAGAGCTATTATTGAGAGCATTTGCTAACATAAACAGTTGAGGCTTCAAACGCGTCCTGCACATTATTAGGGGACATACATTTTTGTGAGACCTTTATGTTGAAAATCCCCTAAATTCATTCAACTCCTTGAGGACAAGCTCTAATCTCACCTTAAGATTAGGATTTAATCTAAGAGAGCTTAGGATCGTTCATCAGAGACCTGATGAATGATTCTTACGATCGCAGCGATTGATCGTTCTTACGATTACATTAAAGTAATCGTAAGAACTGCATGCCTGATATACAGTGAAAAAATATTGGGCCTGAGATACCAACTAAGCTATTAATGAATCATTACCCTCAAAATAATTGCTTCTGATTGTAGTAATATATTTTGTAAACTTTGTTTTATATAAAAGGCTTAGACATTTTGCCCTGTAATGTTTTATTTACAAAAAGTATACTTCTATCTATAACACAAACAACACATTACTTTGAATACTGACTCATTTATGACTTGGGTAACTGCAAAATTGCTAAAACGGAAGGCAAAAATCTGGTGAGAAATGTTTGTTTTGTGCTATTTTAGACAGCATTTGTGTTTTAACTTTTTTTTGAATAAATATAAAATACATATTGATAAATTAAGGACTTTAGTAAGGTTTATACTTTCCTCTTTTCATTTGTTATATTTTATTTAATACTATTTACTACATTCCCCTACTCATTGCAGGATATTGCTCTATAGGGGCCCTTAGTTGGTTGAGTTTTGAAAGCCATCTAAAAAGACTTAACGAACCTCCGACTAATCAAAAAAATCAAAATACAAAAGAACAAACATTACATTTACTTATATACGAGGAAAATTTAATTACAAATCAAAATAACAAGAAATGAGAACTGATAAGCGTTAATTTATTAAAACTTTAACTCTCTTTGGAGGAGGTTTAATGAGGTTAAACAGAGCCCCTGAGAGCCCAAATGATTACTTAGGGCCCCCATAGAAATGGGGGCCCACGCCCCCTCTAGTTTATATACTGTATGTTCTAGCAGATTTTGATTTCTTCAGTTAAACCTTTACTTGAACAACGCGTCTTTATTCACAATTTACTTTTTAACAACATTTTTTTTATTTATTTTATTATTTTTTTATATCAGTATTCTTTTAAACAATGTTATATTTCGTTTTTCCTCAATTTAACTTTTTATATTTTTATTCATTTACATTTCGTTGTTGTATATTTTTAATCGTATGTTATATTTTTAATTTTTTTGTTTTTCTTCCTATTATTTTACTTGAATTCTTTTCATACAATAATTAAATCCTTTGTACAGAAATTTTTTAAGAGCACTTCTAATTTTTTTAATATAGAAGTATTTTAGATTTTTTTATTCCATTTTTTTTCTAAATATTTTATACCTACATGAAAAATATAATAAAAACGATTTAAAAAATATTAACTAAGTTGAAATCCATTTCACAAAAAAAAAATAAATAAAATCAATATTCAATAATAAGATAAATGAAGTTTTTATAATTAAATCCTTGCTTTCCGACCTCCTACGTTAGAAAGAAATAATCATATTTATTGAATTTTCACATTTCAATGCTTACGGATTCTAAGAATAAAAAATAAAGTTCGCAGTACCTCAAACCTTTTCCTTACCATATTGAATTTGCTACGCTCATCCTCCCAACTTAGAACTCGCTTCGAAAATCCCCAGAATATACATTTCGCTAAATTTATACTGCAACACGCCTTCGGACCCGCTTCGTGCCATCCTTCGGAAATGGCACCTCTTCCCTATGTTTTTAGCATAGTCGGAAATTTTCCTATCTATCATCTAGCATGTAATTATTCCAATTTGTTGATTTTTATAATTTTTAGCTCCGCCTCCCTTAAAGGAAATTTATATCATTAACATGTGAGTGTGATCTTGCTCTGTTAGACCCTCTTTTGCGTGATAATATGTGATTTCGAAATGCTAAACCTCAAACAATTTAATCAGATTAAATTTAAAGACCCTAAGTTATTTTAATATTATATTTTAGCATCATGCCTGAGCATCCACAATCATTTTTTATTTAACATTATTTTTATAAAGATTAAGATAAGAAGAAGAAGAGAGAAATAAGGGTAGGAAGTAGGAGAGGGTTTATAAAGTAATGTGTACTGAGTCAAGGCCGTAATAACCCTGAGTAGTCAGGTGTGTGAGTCAGTGTGTCGTGTGAGCCATCTGACGTTATGATGCTTTGTGTCTTTTATTATGATGTTTACCGGTGTCCATCGGTTTTTCCCGTTTTTCGTTTTTTGTCAAGTGCTGGTTTGAGTACCAAAAATCGGACATTACTTTTTCGGTACTCAAACGAGCACTTGACAAAAAACAAAACGGGAAAAATATGAAACCGGTACTCATTATAATAATAAAAGATACAAAGCATCATAACGTCAGATGAATCACACGCAACACCTGACTCACACCATCTGACTACTCAGGGTCACGTCCTTGACTCAATACACATTATCCCTTTATAAACCCTTTCCTACTGCCTTCCTTATCTTCAGAGGGCTCGTCGTGCTCATTGAGACTAGAAGTTATCCACTGATATCACTTTATTAGTTGAGAGCTTCAAGTGTTGCCCGCCTGCTGATGATGGCGTTATGCCGAAACAAGTCCAAGGATATTCAAAATCCAACAGCAAGTATCCACGGTAGCTGATTGGCTTCGATTGGCTTCTTTAACTTGCGGTAATACAACCTTTTTAATTTTAGCATATATTATTATTTCAGATCTAAACCTCAAACCTATGAACTATCATCTCTCCCAACTATAACTATTCCAGCTAGTAATATAATATTTTGTTTGAACTATTGATGTCGACTCTATTAGAATGAACTCATAAATCCTTTCTTTTAAATAGAGAAACCAATTGTGTTTTGACTTCATTGACTGATGAAATAAAGTCCAAAAACAATAACCTATCTAAATTGAAAATAAATGAACGTCCATTTTTTCGGATTTTCTGGCTAAATTTAATTTCAACATCCCAACTTACAAAGAAACCTCCTAGATAAATTTTCCAAGAGCTATTTCAATCTATACACACATCCTTACGACCTCTCGTATTCATGTAACATAACTTGTTTGCTGTTGGTGTAAATATACACTGCATTGTTTTATTTTTACATTGGTTTTTATCTTTCCTATAGTTTATGTCGTATGTATGTAAGGAAAGTATTGTATTTTCCCCTAAAAATTTGAAACCGAGATTAGGCCCGTATTCAATAGCCATTTTCCTTAAAGGAACCTTCTTAAGGCTCCCTTAAAGGAGACCTAACGATTTTTCCTTAAGGTAAATCGTTCAAAGAAGATGTCTTTGAATACGGCCCTTAACTAATTAATCTTTTTGGGTATATTTAAGATCTCTATTTAAGTAGACGTCTTTCTTAAGATATACTAAAGTAGATTGTTATCTGACGTTATATCTTTAACTTGAATTAACTTTTACTAATTAAATATGTAGTTTTTACAAAGTGTTGTCTGTATATGTGCGTGAGTGTATGTGTGTGTCTATTTATCAAATTTTTAGCTCCTAAAGTATATTTATGTTGAAAGTTGATTCAAATAAACTATGAGTTTGAAGAACTTTTGTACAAAAAATCAGTCTACGCTGTAGCGTGCTATTCCGAAAATGTTCTTTATGACGTCCTTAACCCGGCAAAAATGTTCAAAAATAATAAAACGCGGAAAAATTCTGCGTTGTATAAGACTAACATATGTGCCGAAGTTTTACTTCATTATCCGCATTAAGTTCAACTACATCAAAATGATTAGTGTAACGTTTTTTTTAAAATTGGTAAAAAAAATCAAAAATAATTAATTGAGTTGAGAATTTGGTACAAGTGTCATACTTATATCGTATTATTAGTAAAACTAAGTTTCGTTTCAAATACGACAAGTGTAACCATGATAGTGTTGGATCATAAAAGTTAAGCAGTATTAAGCGTGGTCCAGTGCCTGGATCATACCACTGGGACATAAACGGATGTATTTACTATCTCAAGGACGAGTGAAGCGAAATCCCAAAGATGTGTTAACAATATCAATTTCGCAACATTGCAATAATCTGAGGACAAGCAAGCGAGTCCCGAAGTATGGAGGGATGACCGTAAGTGGAATTTAATGTCAATGAGAAAACTTACGAGGTAACTCCGTAAATTCCGATTTTTAGGGTTTGAAGAAATAATATTCGCAAAACCCTTAATACTTCCTGGTCGAATACCCGGTCCCTTTTCTTGTCTGTTCGATTTCACATCTTCAGGAACTACAAAAGCTAGGAAGTTGAAATTTGGTAAATATAAATGTGTAATACTATTTATCCAACCAACAGGAAAAATATAGCCCAACAATCTCACACGCGCATCTGTCGATTTATGAGCAAAATGCGCAACATTTCAAAAAAATAAATATTTTTTTAAATCAGACTGGTTGATTTACTGGAAAACCACCTACTTTAAAAGTGAAAGGACAAAAATTTGACCCTTTTTAAATTAAGTATCAGCGTATGTGATCATTTTCCAAAGTGGCTTTGTTGTTTCCCCAGACCGCGTTGCTTTTGTTGTTCATTGTTGGAAGTAGTTGATGTAAAGTTGGAAGTAAGGAAAAGGTTTATGGTGAAGTTTATAATGTACTTAAACTCAGCGAGGGTAGGCAGACCACTTTCCAACCAAGGAGGCTTGTGTTGCAGGTTTCTCATTAAGTTACGTCATCAATACTAAATTGTTACGTCATAAAGTTTTTATTTTCAAACGGCTTAAAGTAATTTTTCATTCCAAAACAGAATCTAATAGCCATAGAGATTTAACCTATGAACATATAATATAATTTAATCTATAAAAATAGAGATTTAACCTATGACCAACATATACAGGGTTGTTTCATATAAAGTGTCCACCAGAAAAGGAGGTGATAGTACTCCTCAAAAAGGAACAAAAAATGTCCTATAATATAAACCCCCGGATCTCTAACCGTTTTCCCACAAGGTCAAAATTTAATATTTTAAAAAAATATTTTGACCCTCACATCATAAATTGTTTAAATTAGGGTTTTTAACTGTTCAAGCTAGAAAAGCGAAATTGGTATCATTAGAAGCTGAGTAAATTTCCTAAGGACAAACTACTAACTATGTCAAATATTTGGAACTACTGCCCAAAATTTTGCATGAAACAATGATTTTTTTAAAAAAATGCATTTTATGGAATTTTTGTAGTAGGGCATTAAGGAAGAAAGAGAAATTGAGCAAAGTTTTTAGCCAAGAACGGAAAAAAACTATCTCTTATGATTGCCCTTTAAGAAAAGTTAAATAATTTTATACATTCATAGTCAAAATTTTAATGGCCATTCTTCCTAGAAGTTGGAAAAGATTCTTTTTTTTTTGGCATTTTTGCAATATGTATACAATGTTAATTACATGGTACATAAAATAATTAAAAATCTCTAAGCAAGGGAAAAGAGTGGTTTTTAGAGAAAAATTGTGTAAGAATAACAATAGGTTTATTTTACCTTCTAGGTCTAAAAATTCGTAATTATTTACATGTTTTCGAAAAATAAAAATATTTTGTTAAAATACACATTATTTTCACTTTTTGTACGACAAAAAGACAAGTTTTTTTGCAACTTCAAGCAACAAGTAGCTTACATTTTTGCACTATTGAATGTAATAAAAATAATTTACATTTTCTTAAAGGCAATCATAGAGAAGTTTTTTTCCGTTCATTGGCTGAACTTTTGGCTCATCTAACTACTTCCTCTAAGCCTACTACAAAAAAATTCCATAAAATGCATTTTTTTAAAAAATCATGTTTCATGCAAAATTTTGGGCAGTAGTTCCAAAATATTTGACATAGTTAGTAGTTTGTCCTTTAGGAAATTTACCCTCAGCTTTCTAAATGATACCCAAATTCGCTTTTTCTAGCTTGATAGTTAAATCCCTATTAACAATTTTATGATGTGAGGTCAACTATTTTTTGAAATATTAAATTTGACTTGTGGGAAAAAAAAGAATTTTGACTAGATAAATTATAGAATAAGCACTTCAGACTATTTTAATGTGAAAAAACCCCGAAAAAAAAACAAAAAAAATTATGTTTATAAAAGTAAAATAGGGATATTAAACAATGTGAAATAAAATGTATATAAAAAAAAAAAAAAAAACGGTTGGAGATCGGGGGTTTATATTATAGGACATTTTTTGTTCCTTTTGGAGGATACTAATCAAACCTCCTTTTTCTGGGTGGACACTTTTATATGAAACACCCTGTATCTTAAAAAGTTTATCTAAAACAAGAATTTCACCTATGACTAGATATAATAATATTTATCAATAAACAATGAGATTTCAACCTATGACTACATATAATAATAATTATCTATGACAATAGAAGATTAACCTATGAACTAACAATATAATAATAATTTATCTATAACAATAGGATTTAACCGCTATGTCTACATACAATATTAAATTTAAATCTATAATTATAGGGAATTTAACCTATTGACTACATATAATATTAATTTATTCTATAATTATAGAGATTTAACCCTATGACTAAATATAAAATAATAATTTATCTATAACAATAGAGATTTAGCTATGATTACATAATAATATTAATATCTATATCAATAAAGATTTAACCAATGACTACAATATAATAATAATTTTCATAACAAATAGAGATTTAACCTAGGACTACATGTTAATATTAATTTATCTATA
>JACMZG010000820.1:0-5000 GCA_018340805.1 Microvelia longipes
TATCTAGTTTGATAATTATTAGTGCTGTTTAATAGTGCTGTTTTATAGTGCTTTTTATAGTGCTGTTTAATAGTGCTGTTTAATAGTACTTTTTATTGTGCTTTTTATAGTGCTTTTTATAGTGGAATTGCATTGATGCAATTCCGCTTTTATTTTTTGTATTTTGAAAATGTTACCGAATTATAGTTTTTTGGCTCGATTAATTTTCTCAATTTTCTGAAAATTATAAAAAATTACAAAAATTTCTCTGCTTTTTAGTCGGGAATTTGAAAATTTTACCGAATTATTTTCAATTTTAAGCATATATAACCAGAAAATTATAAAATACCAAAATTTTTTTAAAAAAATGTAAATTTTTCAAAATTTTTCCAAAAATTTTCCGAAAAATTTTTTTGGTCAAAAAAATTAATATTTTTCAAAATTTTCCAGAAATTTTCCGAAAAAATTTTTTTGGTCAAAAAAATTAATATTTTTCAAAATTTTCCAGAAATTTTTTGAAAAATTTTTTGGGTCAATAAAAATATAATAATAATAATAATAATAATACAAAAATAATAAAAATACAAAATTTTTTTGGAATATAATAATATAATACAAAATAATAAAATATAATAATAATAATAATAATAATAATAATAATTTGACAAAAATTTTTTGGTTCAATAAAAATAATAATTAATAATAATACAAAATTTTTAATAAAAATTCAATTCATTATTATTATTGTTAATAATTTTCTGTAAATTATTTTTAAAAAATTGATAAATTTTGATTTATTTGATGACAAGATTAAAAATTTTCCCAAAAAAATTTTTGGGATTAAATATTACATAATTTTCTTACTAACTGTTAAATGAAATTTAATTAATTAACTTTTAAATTAATATAACTTTGTTTCCAATAATTAAATAAGGCAAATAAACTGTCCGCTTATTTTATTTTTTTTGTTCTTTCTAATGATATATAAATCATATTATCGAAACCTAAAATAAAGAAACCGAAACACATTTTATTAAAAAAATTATTGCACTAAAATTTATGACAAAGATATTTTTTGCAAGTATTACATCATTGCATAATAATTCTTAAGTAAAATTTAATTAATTAATTTTCAAATTAATATAACTTTTTTCATCTGAGACATATACGAAAAGTAAGGAATGGATCTGATTTCCCTTTCTTTGCTCTTTCTAATAATATGTAATCATATTAATACACCTTAAATTAAAGAAAATAATAATTTTTTTTAAGAAAAATTATAAATTAAGGAAAACTCCCAGCCTCCGATAAACTTAAACCTCGAATAACTTTGTGAATAATAAAGTTTTTGGTATATTTAAACTGATTCCTACTCAACTTTTTACGCTCTTTCATTAGATATATAATTCAATTCAGTACAATGTGTATTTCTTCAAACTCCCAGCGGCCAAATCCAAAAATTAAGGAAACCTCTCATAAACTTAAATTTAGTCATAACTTTAGTAAAAATTGAGATATATAAGAGATTTTAGTATGATTCGATGTAGAATTTTTTTCTCTAACTGATAATTATATAAACATTTAATAATATCAGCAAAAAGTGATAATTATGTTTAATCACGTGTATTTTTAATGAACCAACATAAATGTCTAAACTATTGCTAAAAATTTTAAATTTGAAATAAAAATTAGTACATTTAACAGAGAATTAAAATTATACTAGAAAAAGCAATTTGAGCTTAATAAACATAATAAATACAAACAAAAAGATAAAAAAAATTTTAAAATTTTTACACAAATTTTCAAAGAGAAATGCCCTAAATTTCTTATTTTTAACCGTTTTTGATAAATTTTTTCGCTAACCATATTAAGAAAACAGTTTTACATCTAAATAAATATATTTTGGAAACAATAAATTAATACTAAAGTCGCCGGTTTCAGGAATGCTACCCAAGGTATATATCCACAGTATATATGTGAGCTGACTATTTAATTATAGTTGATTAGTTGAAATATACTGATTGATTATTTGTTGGCTCATATAAAATCTATCAATTGTTAATACAATTGTGGATCAGTACAGAATATTTTGTTAGTAGCCCTACAGCCAACGCAGCGATAATCCTTAAATAATCTTTATGATTGTTTACGTTTATACATATTCGTCCGGGTGAATATAGCAGCAGCATTGTAGCAGTTGCAATTTCATTTTCTCTGTCCAGGCCTGTATCTTGTCAGATTTAATTGATTAATTCAATTAATTACCTATCATTTATGAGGGTTTAACGAATAAAGAAATAGTTGCTTTGCAATTATAACGAATGACCTAATGTAGCTGTGTTTAAATATGCAGTTATGCGATTGAATATTAACGAAATGACTCGCTTAGGCGGTCGTATATATAAAATATCTGGTTGATCCTGCCAGTAGTCATATGCTTATCTCAAAGATTAAGCCATGCATGTCTAAGTACACAGTTTTATAAACTGAAACCGCGGATGGCTCATTATAACAGCTATTATTTAAGAGATATAATCTATTTGCCACAAGATAACTGTGGTAATTCTAGAGCTAATATTTTAAAGAATGCCGTGACTCACGAAGCGGCGGATTTATTAGATCAAAACTAACCTGTCGCAAGGCAGAATTTTGATGACTCTGGATAACTTCACTGATCGTACAACCTTAGTGTTGACGACGAATCTCTTGAAATGGCTGACCTATCAACTTTCGATGGTAAGATCAAAGCTTACCATGGTTGTAACGGGTAACGGGGAATCAGTGTTCGATTCCGGAGAGGGAGCCTGAGAAACGGCTACCACATCCACGGAAGGCAGCAGGCGCGAAAATTACCCAATACCGGTTCGGTGAGGTAGTGACAATAAATAACAATATGGGCCCTAGTGGTTTCATAATTGCAATGAGAATATTTTAAATACTTTATCAAGTATCAATTGGAGGGCAAGTCTGGTGCCAGCAGCCGGTAATTCCAGCTCCAAAAGCGTATATTAAAGTTGTTGCAGTTAAAAAGCTCGTAGTTGAAATTGAGGAAATGATTCTTTATGAGGTCTATGACCGAGTGTTGAATCTTCCTTCACCGTCGTGTATATTGTTAAGTCACTTTATTGGGATTTTTCAATAACCGACAAGTTTACTTTGAAAAAATTAGAGTGCTTAAAGCAGGCTTATGCCTGCATATTGTTGCATGGAATAATGAAATAAGACTTCGGTTTTATTTTGTTGGTTTTCGAAACTGAAGTAATGATTAAAAGAGACTGCCGGGGCATATGTATGCTGGTGCTAGAGGTGAAATTCTGAGACCATCAGCAGACAATCTACTGCGAAAGCATTTGCCAAGAATGTTTTCATTAATCAAGAACGAAAGTCAGAGGATCGAAGACGATCAGATACCGTCCTAGTTCTGACCATAAACTATGCCAACTGACAGTTAGCGATGATAATTTATCATCTTGCTAGAAGTCACCGGGAAACCAAAGTCTTTGGGTTCCGGGGGAAGTATGGTTGCAAAGCTGAACTTAAAGGAATTGACGGAAGGGCACCACCAGGAGTGGAGCCTGCGGCTTAATTTGACTCAACACGGGAAATCTCACCCGGTCCGGACACTGTGAGGATTGACAGATTGATAGCTCTTCTTGATTCGGTGGGTGGTGGTGCATGGCCGTTCTTAGTTGGTGGAGCGATTTGTCAGGTTAATTCCGATAAACGAACGAGACTCTAACTTGCTAAATAGTGTATTTATTTTAACTCGTAAATGATCACTTCTTAGAAGAATAAATAGCGTCTAGCTAAATGAAAAAGAGCAATAACAGGTCTGTGATGCCCTTAGATGTCCGGGGCCGCACGCGCGCTACAATGGCAGTTCCAACAAGTATCCCTTACTAGAAATAGTTGGGCAATCTTGTGAAACACTGTCGTATCAGGGATTGCGAATTGTAATTATTTCGCATGAACGAGGAATTCCTAGTAAGCGCAAGTCACTAGCTTGCGCTGATTACGTCCCTGCCCTTTGTACACACCGCCCGTCGCTACTACCGATTGAATGGTTTAGTGAGATTGTTGGATTCTGGTCTAAGAAATGGCAACATTTCTATGAATGGGAAAAGACACTCAAACTTGATCATTTAGAGGAAGTAAAAGTCGTAACAAGGTTTCCGTAGGTGAACCTGCGGAAGGATCATTATTAGTTCATAACAGTTTAACTCGTAACTAAAATTAGTGTATCATGATACTGATGCATCAATGCTATTTTGAGTTGTAAGCAAATGTGAATTGATTTTTCGGGTCAATTCTATTTTGCAATAGGTTCAGGATACAACTTGGCTTAGCATTAAACTCTTTCTCAGGGTGCCTATGTCGTGTGAATAGAAATATTTGCGTGGCAAGTACAGTGCATACTTTAAATTGGCGTATGCAATACGGATTTTGAATTTATTCATTATCTGGCACTGATCTAAACAATATCAAAGCGTGATCAAGATATTGTGCAAGGCTTAAATATTTCAGTAAAGATTGTTTACGTATTTGTCCGAGTCGCGACTACCTGATGCTTTGTAGGTTAATACCGAAATTGTTGCGATAAATCTTGGATTGGCTATAAATATGTTTACAAAATTGAAAGAGAGCCCTGAGAACGTCTATAATTTAATTTTATAATAGTATTGCAAAAGCAATACGGGTCCTCGATTTCATTATTGAGTTGATCAAAATAGAGTATGGATCGCCTAATAGCATCTGTATTAATAACCACTTTAAGCGATGGATCACTCGGCTCACACGTCGATGAAGAACGTAGCAAAATACGTGAATTAATGTAAAATGCACAACGCTCTGATCATTGACAATTTGAACGCAAATGGCGGCTATTGGTAAACCTTTAGCCACGGCTGTCTGAGGGTCGGCATTGTATTTATCATTACGTTCAATAGTAATGTTTTGAGGGGTTCACTTTTGGCGTTTATTTTGTCGAAAGTGCCTCTTTAAGGTGATAGTGTATTTCGGTA
>JACMZG010000820.1:10000-14353 GCA_018340805.1 Microvelia longipes
TAATTAATTAATTTTCAAATTAATATAACTTTTTTCATCTGAGACATATACGAAAAGTAAGGAATGGATCTGATTTCCCTTTCTTTGCTCTTTCTAATAATATGTAAATCATATTAATACACCTTAAATTAAAGAAAATAATAATTTTTTTAAGAAAAATTATAAATTAAGGAAAACTCCCAGCCTCCGATAAACTTAAACCTCGAATAACTTTGTGAATAATAAAGTTTTTTGGTATATTTAAACTGATTCCTACTCAATTTTTACGCTCTTTCATTAGATATATAATTCAATTCAGTACAATGTGTATTTCTTCAAACTCCCAGCGGCCAAATCCAAAAATTAAGGAAACCTCTCATAAACTTAATTTAGTCATAACTTTAGTAAAAATTGAGATATATAAGAGATTTTAGTATGATTCGATGTAGAATTTTTTCTCTAACTGATAATTATATAAACATTTAATAATATCAGCAAAAAGTGATAATTATGTTTAATCACGTGTATTTTAATGAACCAACATAAATGTCTAAACTATTGCTAAAAAATTTTAAATTTGAAATAAAAATTAGTACATTTAACAGAGAATTAAAAATTATACTAGAAAAAGCAATTTGAGCTTAATAAACATAATAAATACAAACAAAAAGATAAAAAAATTTTAAAATTTTTACACAAATTTTCAAAGAGAAATGCCCTAAATTTCTTATTTTTAACCGTTTTTGATAAATTTTTTCGCTAACCATATTAAGAAAACAGTTTCAAAAACGTCAAAAATGTAAGTTCAAAATATTTTCCTTCTTGGTTCAATGCAAAAATCCCTCGAAAAATAATTGAAATTTGAAAATTTTACCGAGGCAAAATTTTTTTTTTTTTTGGTCAGAAAATAAAAAAAATGATAAATTTTTGAATAAAAATAATAATAATAATAATAATTTTTGACAAAAAAAATATAATAATAATAATAATAATAATAATAATAATACAAAAATTTTGGTTCAATAAAAATAATAATAATAATAACAAAAATAATAAAAATAATAATAATAATAATAATAATAATTTTTTTACAATTCATTATTATTATTGTTAATAATTTTCTGTAAATTATTTTTAAAAAATTGATAAATTTTGATTTATTTGATGACAACATTAAAAAATTTCCCAAAAAAATTTTGGGATTAAATATTACATAATTTCTTACTAACTGTTAAATGAAATTTAATTAATTAACTTTAAATTAATATAACTTTGTTTCCAATAATTAAATAAGGCAAATAAACTGTCCGTCTTATTTTATTTTTTTTGTTCTTTCTAATGATATATAAATCATATTATCGAAACTAAAATTAAAGAAACCGAAACACATTTTATTAAAAAAATTATTGCACTAAATTTATGACAAAGATATTTTTGCAAGTATTACATCATTGCATAATAATTCTTAAGTAAAATTTAATTAATTAATTTTCAAATTAATATAACTTTTTTTATCTGAGACATATACGAAAAGTAAGGAATGGATCTGATTTCCCTTTCTTTGCTCTTTCTAATAATATGTAAATCATATTAATACACCTTAAATTAAGAAAATAATAATTTTTTTAAGAAAAATTATAAATTAAGGAAAACTCCCAGCCTCCGATAAACTTAAACCTCGAATAACTTTTGTGAATAATAAAGTTTTTGGTATATTTAAACTGATTCCTACTCAACTTTTTACGCTCTTTCATTAGATATATAATTCAATTCAGTACAATGTGTATTTCTTCAAACTCCCAGCGGCCAAATCCAAAAATTAAGGAAACCTCATAAACTTAAATTTAGTCATAACTTTAGTAAAATTGAGATATATAAGAGATTTTAGTATGATTCGATGTAGAATTTTTTTCTCTAACTGATAATTATATAAACATTTAATAATATCAGCAAAAAGTGATAATTATGTTTAATCACGTGTATTTTTAATGAACCAACATAAATGTCTAAACTATTGCTAAAAAATTTTAAATTTGAAATAAAAATTAGTACATTAACAGAGAATTAAAAATTATACTAGAAAAAAGCAATTTGAGCTTAATAAACATAATAAATACAAACAAAAAGATAAAAAAAATTTTAAATTTTTACACAAAATTTTCAAAGAGAAATGCCCTAAATTTCTTATTTTTAACCGTTTTGATAAATTTTTTCGCTAACCATATTAAGAAAACAGTTTTACATCTAAATAAATATATTTTGGAAACAATAAATTAATACTAAAGTCGCCGGTTTCAGGAATGCTACCCAAGGTATATATCCACAGTATATATGTGAGCTGACTATTTAATTATAGTTGATTAGTTGAAATATACTGATTGATTATTTGTTGGCTCATATAAAATCTATCAATTGTTAATACAATTGTGGATCAGTACAGAATATTTTGTTAGTAGCCCTACAGCCAACGCAGCGATAATCCTTAAATAATCTTTATGATTGTTTACGTTTATACATATTCGTCCGGGTGAATATAGCAGCAGCATTGTAGCAGTTGCAATTTCATTTTCTCTGTCCAGGCCTGTATCTTGTCAGATTTAATTGATTAATTCAATTAATTACCTATCATTTATGAGGGTTTAACGAATAAAGAAATAGTTGCTTTGCAATTATAACGAATGACCTAATGTAGCTGTGTTTAAATATGCAGTTATGCGATTGAATATTAACGAAATGACTCGCTTAGGCGGTCGTATATATATAAATATCTGGTTGATCCTGCCAGTAGTCATATGCTTATCTCAAAGATTAAGCCATGCATGTCTAAGTACACAGTTTTATAAACTGAAACCGCGGATGGCTCATTATAACAGCTATTATTTAAGAGATATAATCTATTTGCCACAAGATAACTGTGGTAATTCTAGAGCTAATATTTTAAAGAATGCCGTGACTCACGAAGCGGCGGATTTATTAGATCAAAACTAACCTGTCGCAAGGCAGAATTTTGATGACTCTGGATAACTTCACTGATCGTACAACCTTGTGTTGACGACGAATCTCTTGAAATGGCTGACCTATCAACTTTCGATGGTAAGATCAAAGCTTACCATGGTTGTAACGGGTAACGGGGAATCAGTGTTCGATTCCGGAGAGGGAGCCTGAGAAACGGCTACCACATCCACGGAAGGCAGCAGGCGCGAAAATTACCCAATACCGGTTCGGTGAGGTAGTGACAATAAATAACAATATGGGCCCTAGTGGTTTCATAATTGCAATGAGAATATTTTAAATACTTTATCAAGTATCAATTGGAGGGCAAGTCTGGTGCCAGCAGCCGCGGTAATTCCAGCTCCAAAAGCGTATATTAAAGTTGTTGCAGTTAAAAAGCTCGTAGTTGAAATTGAGGAAATGATTCTTTATGAGGTCTATGACCGAGTGTTGAATCTTCCTTCACCGTCGTATATTGTTAAGTCACTTTATTGGGATTTTTCAATAACGACAAGTTTACTTTGAAAAAATTAGAGTGCTTAAAGCAGGCTTATGCCTGCATATTGTTGCATGGAATAATGAAATAAGACTTCGGTTTTATTTTGTTGGTTTTCGAAACTGAAGTAATGATTAAAAGAGACTGCCGGGGGCATATGTATGCTGGTGCTAGAGGTGAAATTCTGAGACCATCAGCAGACAATCTACTGCGAAAGCATTTGCCAAGAATGTTTTCATTAATCAAGAACGAAAGTCAGAGGATCGAAGACGATCAGATACCGTCCTAGTTCTGACCATAAACTATGCCAACTGACAGTTAGCGATGATAATTTATCATCTTGCTAGAAGTCACCGGGAAACCAAAGTCTTTGGGTTCCGGGGAAGTATGGTTGCAAAGCTGAAACTTAAAGGAATTGACGGAAGGGCACCACCAGGAGTGGAGCCTGCGGCTTAATTTGACTCAACACGGGAAATCTCACCCGGTCCGGACACTGTGAGGATTGACAGATTGATAGCTCTTTCTTGATTCGGTGGGTGGTGGTGCATGGCCGTTCTTAGTTGGTGGAGCGATTTGTCAGGTTAATTCCGATAACGAACGAGACTCTAACTTGCTAAATAGTGTATTTATTTTAACTCGTAAATGATCACTTCTTAGAAGAATAAATAGCGTCTAGCTAAATGAAAAAGAGCAATAACAGGTCTGTGATGCCCTTAGATGTCCGGGGCCGCACGCGCGCTACAATGGCAGTTCCAACAAGTATCCCTTACTAGAAATAGTTGGGCAATCTTGTGAAACACTGTCGTATCAGGGATTGCGAATTGTAATTATTTCGCATGAACGAGGAATTCCTAGTAAGCGCAAGTCACTAGCTTGCGCTGATTACG
>JACMZG010000821.1:0-14343 GCA_018340805.1 Microvelia longipes
GTTAAATCAAAAATTGTCTTTGTTTAAGTATCGCTTCTAGCTTTCTAGCTATGATCAAAAGTGTAAGAACTGTTCTTCTCAGTTTAATCTCTGAGAACATGGTCAAAGACCTATATTGAGATTAAATTTATTTTTTCAACATGGTAGACGCTTTAAGGCTTGCCTAGCTCTGCCGTAGTGGACCTTACATTGCATTACAGTTTGGTCTGCTTGTTTAAAAAAAAAATAAAAAATTGCCAAAATTTTAGGTGAAATACTAATAATTCACTTTGGGTTACGTCAAGGTACGTCAGGTTACGTCAGGGTTACGTCAGGCGTCACGTCAGAGTTACGTCAGAGTTACGTCACGGTTACTCACGGTTACGTCACGGTTACGTCACGGTTACGTCAGAGTTAGGGTTTCCAGTGAAAAAATGAAAAATTTTACTTTTTCAATTTTCAGCTGTATAACTTGATTTCGAATATTGAAAATGTCAACAATCATTGAATTTGTACGCCACTCTTATTAGAGAACTTAAATAAATTTTAAATTTGAAAAAAAGAAAAATGTTTCCTGGAGAAATCAACGATAAATGCGGCAACCTAAAAATCAAAAAATCAATTATTCTGATTGATATTTTCTGAAATCATTTGTCATAATCAAATTATATACGTTATGTTTTGTGCATTTATGTAAAAAAATTGCGAAAAAATCAAAGGATTTTCGTAAAAATGAAAGTGAAAATTTGTGAAAAAATCGATTTTTTATTGGAAAAAAAGTGGCAATTTATTTTCGAGTGAAATTGATATCAAAGTTCATGAAATCATTGAGATTCTAATGGTGGTACATGTCACGCGTGGAGATAGTCTATGAATGGACCGATCGATAAATCAATATAATATAGGAAAAATGTTAAATTGATGATTTTATTGGAAATTTTGAGAAATAAATTGCTCAAAACGCTATCCCGATTTTGTTTCGACTCGGGAGCTGTGGTTTATCAAAAAAATTGTCTTTGTTTAAGTATCGCTTCTAGCTTTCTAGCTATGATCAAAAGTGTAAGAACTGTTCTTCTCAGTTTAATCTCTGAGAACATGGTCAAAGACCTATATTGAGATTAAATTTATTTTTTCAACATGGTAGACGCTTTAAGGCTTGCCTAGCTCTGCCGTAGTGGACCTTACATTGCATTACAGTTTGGTCTGCTTGTTTAAACAAAAAATAAAAAATTGCCAAAAATTTAGGTGAAATACTAATAATTCACTTTGGGTTACGTCAAGGTTACGTCCGTCAGGGTTACGTCAGGGTTACGTCAGGGTTACGTCAGAGTTACGTCAGAGTTACGTCACGGTTACGTCACGGTTACGTCACGGTTACGTCACGGTTACGTCAGAGTTAGGGTTTCCAGTGAAAAAATGAAAAATTTTACTTTTTCAATTTTCAGCTGTATAACTTGATTTCGAATATTGAAAATGTCAACAATCATTGAATTTGTACGCCACTCTTATTAGAGAACTTAAATAAATTTTAAATTTGAAAAAAAGAAAAATGTTTCCTGGAGAAATCAACGATAAATGCGGCAACCTAAAAATCAAAAAATCAATTATTCTGATTGATATTTTCTGAAATCATTTGTCATAATCAAATTATATACGTTATGTTTTGTGCATTTATGTAAAAAAAGTTGCGAAAAAATCAAAGGATTTTCGTAAAAATGAAAGTGAAAATTTGTGAAAAAATCGATTTTTTATTGGAAAAAAAGTGGCAATTTATTTTCGAGTGAAATTGATATCAAAGTTCATGAAATTCATTGAGGATTCTAATGGTGGTACATGTCACGCGTGGAGATAGTCTATGAATGGACCGATCGATAAATCAATATAATATAGGAAAAATGTTAAATTGATGATTTTATTGGAAATTTTGAGAAATAAATTGCTCAAAACGCTATCCCGATTTTGTTTCGACTCGGGAGCTGTGGTTTATCAAAAAATTGTCTTTGTTTAAGTATCGCTTCTAGCTTTCTAGCTATGATCAAAAGTGTAAGAACTGTTCTTCTCAGTTTAATCTCTGAGAACATGGTCAAAGACCTATATTGAGATTAAATTTATTTTTTCAACATGGTAGACGCTTTAAGGCTTGCCTAGCTCTGCCGTAGTGGACCTTACATTGCATTACAGTTTGGTCTGCTTGTTTAAACAAAAAAATAAAAAATTGCCAAAATTTAGGTGAAATACTAATAATTCACTTTGGGTTACGTCAAGGTTACGTCAGGGTTACGTCAGGGTTACGTCAGGGTTACGTCAGAGTTACGTCAGAGTTACGTCACGGTTACGTCACGGTTACGTCACGGTTACGTCAGTTAGGGTTTCCAGTGAAAAAATGAAAAATTTTACTTTTTCAATTTTCAGCTGTATAACTTGATTTCGAATATTGAAAATGTCAACAATCATTGAATTTGTACGCCACTCTTATTAGAGAACTTAAATAAATTTTAAATTTGAAAAAAAGAAAAATGTTTCCTGGAGAAATCAACGATAAATGCGGCAACCTAAAAATCAAAAAATCAATTATTCTGATTGATATTTTCTGAAATCATTTGTCATAATCAAATTATATACGTTATGTTTTGTGCATTTATGTAAAAAAAGTTGCGAAAAAATCAAAGGATTTTCGTAAAAATGAAAGTGAAAATTTGTGAAAAAATCGATTTTTTATTGGAAAAAAAGTGGCAATTTATTTTCGAGTGAAATTGATATCAAAGTTCATGAAATTCATTGAGGATTCTAATGGTGGTACATGTCACGCGTGGAGATAGTCTATGAATGGACCGATCGATAAATCAATATAATATAGGAAAAATGTTAAATTGATGATTTTATGGAAATTTTGAGAAATAAATTGCTCAAAACGCTATCCCGATTTTGTTTCGACTCGGGAGCTGTGGTTTATCAAAAAAATTGTCTTTGTTTAAGTATCGCTTCTAGCTTTCTAGCTATGATCAAAAGTGTAAGAACTGTTCTTCTCAGTTTAATCTCTGAGAACATGGTCAAAGACCTATATTGAGATTAAATTTATTTTTTCAACATGGTAGACGCTTTAAGGCTTGCCTAGCTCTGCGTAGTGGACCTTACATTGCATTACAGTTTGGTCTGCTTGTTTAAACAAAAAATAAAAAATTGCCAAAAATTTAGGTGAAATACTAATAATTCACTTTGGGTTACGTCAAGGTTACGTCAGGGTTACGTCAGGGTTACGTCAGGGTTACGTCAGAGTTACGTCAGAGTTACGTCACGGTTACGTCACGGTTACGTCACGGTTACGTCACGGTTACGTCAGAGTTAGGGTTTCCAGTGAAAAAATGAAAAATTTTACTTTTTCAATTTTCAGCTGTATAACTTGATTTCGAATATTGAAAATGTCAACAATCATTGAATTTGTACGCCACTCTTATTAGAGAACTTAAATAAATTTTAAATTTGAAAAAAAGAAAATGTTTCCTGGAGAAATCAACGATAAATGCGGCAACCTAAAAATCAAAAATCAATTATTCTGATTGATATTTTCTGAAATCATTTGTCATAATCAAATTATATACGTTATGTTTTGTGCATTTATGTAAAAAAAGTTGCGAAAAAATCAAAGGATTTTCGTAAAAATGAAAGTGAAAATTTGTGAAAAAATCGATTTTTTATTGGAAAAAAAGTGGCAATTTATTTTCGAGTGAAATTGATATCAAAGTTCATGAAATTCATTGAGGATTCTAATGGTGGTACATGTCACGCGTGGAGATAGTCTATGAATGGACCGATCGATAAATCAATATAATATAGGAAAAATGTTAAATTGATGATTTTATTGGAAATTTTGAGAAATAAATTGCTCAAAACGCTATCCCGATTTTGTTTCGACTCGGGAGCTGTGGTTTATCAAAAAAATTGTCTTTGTTTAAGTATCGCTTCTAGCTTTCTAGCTATGATCAAAAGTGTAAGAACTGTTCTTCTCAGTTTAATCTCTGAGAACATGGTCAAAGACCTATATTGAGATTAAATTTATTTTTTCAACATGGTAGACGCTTTAAGGCTTGCCTAGCTCTGCCGTAGTGGACCTTACATTGCATTACAGTTTGGTCTGCTTGTTTAAACAAAAAATAAAAATTGCCAAAAATTTAGGTGAAATACTAATAATTCACTTTGGGTTACGTCGGTTACGTCAGGGTTACGTCAGGGTTACGTCAGGGTTACGTCAGAGTTACGTCAGAGTTACGTCACGGTTACGTCACGGTTACGTCACGGTTACGTCAGAGTTAGGGTTTCCAGTGAAAAAATGAAAAATTTTACTTTTTCAATTTTCAGCTGTATAACTTGATTTCGAATATTGAAAATGTCAACAATCATTGAATTTGTACGCCACTCTTATTAGAGAACTTAAATAAATTTTAAATTTGAAAAAAAGAAAAATGTTTCCTGGAGAAATCAACGATAAATGCGGCAACCTAAAAATCAAAAAATCAATTATTCTGATTGATATTTTCTGAAATCATTTGTCATAATCAAATTATATACGTTATGTTTTGTGCATTTATGTAAAAAAAGTTGCGAAAAAATCAAAGGATTTTCGTAAAAATGAAAGTGAAAATTTGTGAAAAAATCGATTTTTTATTGGAAAAAAAGTGGCAATTTATTTTCGAGTGAAATTGATATCAAAGTTCATGAAATTCATTGAGGATTCTAATGGTGGTACATGTCACGCGTGGAGATAGTCTATGAATGGACCGATCGATAAATCAATATAATATAGGAAAAATGTTAAATTGATGATTTTATTGGAAATTTTGAGAATAAATTGCTCAAAACGCTATCCCGATTTTGTTTCGACTCGGGAGCTGTGGTTTATCAAAAAATTGTCTTTGTTTAAGTATCGCTTCTAGCTTTCTAGCTATGATCAAAAGTGTAAGAACTGTTCTTCTCAGTTTAATCTCTGAGAACATGGTCAAAGACCTATATTGAGATTAAATTTATTTTTTCAACATGGTAGACGCTTTAAGGCTTGCCTAGCTCTGCCGTAGTGGACCTTACATTGCATTACAGTTTGGTCTGCTTGTTTAAACAAAAAATAAAAAATTGCCAAAAATTTAGGTGAAATACTAATAATTCACTTTGGGTTACGTCAAGGTTACGTCAGGGTTACGTCAGGGTTACGTCAGGGTTACGTCAGAGTTACGTCAGAGTTACGTCACGTTACGTCACGGTTACGTCACGGTTACGTCAGAGTTAGGGTTTCCAGTGAAAAAATGAAAAATTTTACTTTTTCAATTTTCAGCTGTATAACTTGATTTCGAATATTGAAAATGTCAACAATCATTGAATTTGTACGCCACTCTTATTAGAGAACTTAAATAAATTTTAAATTTGAAAAAAAGAAAAATGTTTCCTGGAGAAATCAACGATAAATGCGGCAACCTAAAAATCAAAAAATCAATTATTCTGATTGATATTTTCTGAAATCATTTGTCATAATCAAATTATATACGTTATGTTTTGTGCATTTATGTAAAAAAAGTTGCGAAAAAATCAAAGGATTTTCGTAAAAATGAAAGTGAAAATTTGTGAAAAAATCGATTTTTTATTGGAAAAAAAGTGGCAATTTATTTTCGAGTGAAATTGATATCAAAGTTCATGAAATTCATTGAGGATTCTAATGGTGGTACATGTCACGCGTGGAGATAGTCTATGAATGGACCGATCGATAAATCAATATAATATAGGAAAAATGTTAAATTGATGATTTTATTGGAAATTTTGAGAAATAAATTGCTCAAAACGCTATCCCGATTTTGTTTCGACTCGGGAGCTGTGGTTTATCAAAAAAATTGTCTTTGTTTAAGTATCGCTTCTAGCTTTCTAGCTATGATCAAAAGTGTAAGAACTGTTCTTCTCAGTTTAATCTCTGAGAACATGGTCAAAGACCTATATTGAGATTAAATTTATTTTTTCAACATGGTAGACGCTTTAAGGCTTGCCTAGCTCTGCCGTAGTGGACCTTACATTGCATTACAGTTTGGTCTGCTTGTTTAAACAAAAATAAAAAATTGCCAAAAATTTAGGTGAAATACTAATAATTCACTTTGGGTTACGTCAAGGTTACGTCAGGGTTACGTCAGGGTTACGTCAGGGTTACGTCAGAGTTACGTCAGAGTTACGTCACGGTTACGTCACGGTTACGTCACGGTTACGTCAGAGTTAGGGTTTCCAGTGAAAAAATGAAAAATTTTACTTTTTCAATTTTCAGCTGTATAACTTGATTTCGAATATTGAAAATGTCAACAATCATTGAATTTGTACGCCACTCTTATTAGAGAACTTAAATAAATTTTAAATTTGAAAAAAAGAAAAATGTTTCCTGGAGAAATCAACGATAAATGCGGCAACCTAAAAATCAAAAAATCAATTATTCTGATTGATATTTTCTGAAATCATTTGTCATAATCAAATTATATACGTTATGTTTTGTGCATTTATGTAAAAAAAGTTGCGAAAAAATCAAAGGATTTTCGTAAAAATGAAAGTGAAAATTTGTGAAAAAATCGATTTTTTATTGGAAAAAAAGTGGCAATTTATTTTCGAGTGAAATTGATATCAAAGTTCATGAAATTCATTGAGGATTCTAATGGTGGTACATGTCACGCGTGGAGATAGTCTATGAATGGACCGATCGATAAATCAATATAATATAGGAAAAATGTTAAATTGATGATTTTATTGGAAATTTTGAGAAATAAATTGCTCAAAACGCTATCCCGATTTTGTTTCGACTCGGGAGCTGTGGTTTATCAAAAAAATTGTCTTTGTTTAAGTATCGCTTCTAGCTTTCTAGCTATGATCAAAAGTGTAAGAACTGTTCTTCTCAGTTTAATCTCTGAGAACATGGTCAAAGACCTATATTGAGATTAAATTTATTTTTTCAACATGGTAGACGCTTTAAGGCTTGCCTAGCTCTGCCGTAGTGGACCTTACATTGCATTACAGTTTGGTCTGCTTGTTTAAACAAAAATAAAAAATTGCCAAAAATTTAGGTGAAATACTAATAATTCACTTTGGGTTACGTCAAGGTTACGTCAGGGTTACGTCAGGGTTACGTCAGGGTTACGTCAGAGTTACGTCAGAGTTACGTCACGGTTACGTCACGGTTACGTCACGGTTACGTCAGAGTTAGGGTTTCCAGTGAAAAAATGAAAAATTTTACTTTTTCAATTTTCAGCTGTATAACTTGATTTCGAATATTGAAAATGTCAACAATCATTGAATTTGTACGCCACTCTTATTAGAGAACTTAAATAAATTTTAAATTTGAAAAAAAGAAAAATGTTTCCTGGAGAAATCAACGATAAATGCGGCAACCTAAAAATCAAAAAATCAATTATTCTGATTGATATTTTCTGAAATCATTTGTCATAATCAAATTATATACGTTATGTTTTGTGCATTTATGTAAAAAAAGTTGCGAAAAAATCAAAGGATTTTCGTAAAAATGAAAGTGAAAATTTGTGAAAAAATCGATTTTTTATTGGAAAAAAAGTGGCAATTTATTTTCGAGTGAAATTGATATCAAAGTTCATGAAATTCATTGAGGATTCTAATGGTGGTACATGTCACGCGTGGAGATAGTCTATGAATGGACCGATCGATAAATCAATATAATATAGGAAAAATGTTAAATTGATGATTTTATTGGAAATTTTGAGAAATAAATTGCTCAAAACGCTATCCCGATTTTGTTTCGACTCGGGAGCTGTGGTTTATCAAAAAATTGTCTTTGTTTAAGTATCGCTTCTAGCTTTCTAGCTATGATCAAAAGTGTAAGAACTGTTCTTCTCAGTTTAATCTCTGAGAACATGGTCAAAGACCTATATTGAGATTAAATTTATTTTTTCAACATGGTAGACGCTTTAAGGCTTGCCTAGCTCTGCCGTAGTGGACCTTACATTGCATTACAGTTTGGTCTGCTTGTTTAAACAAAAATAAAAAAATTGCCAAAAATTTTAGGTGAAATACTAATAATTCACTTTGGGTTACGTCAAGGTTACGTCAGGGTTACGTCAGGGTTACGTCAGGGTTACGTCAGAGTTACGTCAGAGTTACGTCACGGTTACGTCACGGTTACGTCACGGTTACGTCAGAGTTAGGGTTTCCAGTGAAAAAATGAAAAATTTTACTTTTTCAATTTTCAGCTGTATAACTTGATTTCGAATATTGAAAATGTCAACAATCATTGAATTTGTACGCCACTCTTATTAGAGAACTTAAATAAATTTTAAATTTGAAAAAAAAAAATGTTTCCTGGAGAAATCAACGATAAATGCGGCAACCTAAAAATCAAAAAATCAATTATTCTGATTGATATTTTCTGAAATCATTTGTCATAATCAAATTATATACGTTATGTTTTGTGCATTTATGTAAAAAAAGTTGCGAAAAAATCAAAGGATTTTCGTAAAAATGAAAGTGAAAATTTGTGAAAAAATCGATTTTTTATTGGAAAAAAAGTGGCAATTTATTTTCGAGTGAAATTGATATCAAAGTTCATGAAATTCATTGAGGATTCTAATGGTGGTACATGTCACGCGTGGAGATAGTCTATGAATGGACCGATCGATAAATCAATATAATATAGGAAAAATGTTAAATTGATGATTTTATTGGAAATTTTGAGAAATAAATTGCTCAAAACGCTATCCCGATTTTGTTTCGACTCGGGAGCTGTGGTTTATCAAAAAAATTGTCTTTGTTTAAGTATCGCTTCTAGCTTTCTAGCTATGATCAAAAGTGTAAGAACTGTTCTTCTCAGTTTAATCTCTGAGAACATGGTCAAAGACCTATATTGAGATTAAATTTATTTTTTCAACATGGTAGACGCTTTAAGGCTTGCCTAGCTCTGCCGTAGTGGACCTTACATTGCATTACAGTTTGGTCTGCTTGTTTAAACAAAAAATAAAAATTGCCAAAAATTTAGGTGAAATACTAATAATTCACTTTGGGTTACGTCAAGGTTACGTCAGGGTTACGTCAGGGTTACGTCAGGGTTACGTCAGAGTTACGTCAGACGTCAGAGTTACGTCACGGTTACGTCACGTTACGTCACGGTTACGTCAAGTCAGAGTTAGGGTTTCCAGTGAAAAAATGAAAAATTTTACTTTTTCAATTTCAGCTGTATAACTTGATTTCGAATATTGAAAATGTCAACAATCATTGAATTTGTACGCCACTCTTATTAGAGAACTTAAATAAATTTTAAATTTGAAAAAAGAAAAATGTTTCCTGGAGAAATCAACGATAAATGCGGCAACCTAAAAATCAAAAAATCAATTATTCTGATTGATATTTTCTGAAATCATTTGTCATAATCAAATTATATACGTTATGTTTTGTGCATTTATGTAAAAAAAAGTTGCGAAAAATCAAGGATTTTCGTAAAAATGAAAGTGAAAATTTGTGAAAAAATCGATTTTTTATTGGAAAAAAAGTGGCAATTTATTTTCGAGTGAAATTGATATCAAAGTTCATGAAATTCATTGAGGATTCTAATGGTGGTACATGTCACGCGTGGAGATAGTCTATGAATGGACCGATCGATAAATCAATATAATATAGGAAAAATGTTAAATTGATGATTTTATTGGAAATTTTGAGAAATAAATTGCTCAAAACGCTATCCCGATTTTGTTTCGACTCGGGAGCTGTGGTTTATCAAAAAAATTGTCTTTGTTTAAGTATCGCTTCTAGCTTTCTAGCTATGATCAAAAGTGTAAGAACTGTTCTTCTCAGTTTAATCTCTGAGAACATGGTCAAAGACCTATATTGAGATTAAATTTATTTTTTCAACATGGTAGACGCTTTAAGGCTTGCCTAGCTCTGCCGTAGTGGACCTTACATTGCATTACAGTTTGGTCTGCTTGTTTAAACAAAAATAAAAAATTGCCAAAAATTTAGGTGAAATACTAATAATTCACTTTGGGTTACGTCAAGGTTACGTCAGGGTTACGTCAGGGTTACGTCAGGGTTACGTCGTCAGAGTTACGTCACGGTTACGTCACGGTTACGTCACGGTTACGTCACGGTTACGTCAGAGTTAGGGTTTCCAGTGAAAAAATGAAAAATTTTACTTTTTCAATTTTCAGCTGTATAACTTGATTTCGAATATTGAAAATGTCAACAATCATTGAATTTGTACGCCACTCTTATTAGAGAACTTAAATAAATTTTAAATTTGAAAAAAAGAAAAATGTTTCCTGGAGAAATCAACGATAAATGCGGCCCTAAAAATCAAAAAATCAATTATTCTGATTGATATTTTCTGAAATCATTTGTCATAATCAAATTATATACGTTATGTTTTGTGCATTTATGTAAAAAAAGTTGCGAAAATCAAAGGATTTTCGTAAAAAAAAGTGAAAATTTGTGAAAAAATCGATTTTTTATTGGAAAAAAAGTGGCAATTTATTTTCGAGTGAAATTGATATCAAAGTTCATGAAATTCATTGAGGATTCTAATGGTGGTACATGTCACGCGTGGAGATAGTCTATGAATGGACCGATCGATAAATCAATATAATATAGGAAAAATGTTAAATTGATGATTTTATTGGAAATTTTGAGAAATAAATTGCTCAAAACGCTATCCCGATTTTGTTTCGACTCGGGAGCTGTGGTTTATCAAAAAATTGTCTTTGTTTAAGTATCGCTTCTAGCTTTCTAGCTATGATCAAAAGTGTAAGAACTGTTCTTCTCAGTTTAATCTCTGAGAACATGGTCAAAGACCTATATTGAGATTAAATTTATTTTTTCAACATGGTAGACGCTTTAAGGCTTGCCTAGCTCTGCCGTAGTGGACCTTACATTGCATTACAGTTTGGTCTGCTTGTTTAAACAAAAAATAAAAAATTGCCAAAAATTTAGGTGAAATACTAATAATTCACTTTGGGTTACGTCAGGTTAGTCAGGTTTACGTCAGGGTTACGTCAGGGTTACGTCAGGGTTACGTCAGAGTTACGTCAGAGTTACGTCACGGTTACGTCACGGTTACGTCACGGTTACGTCACGACGTCAGAGTTAGGGTTTCCAGTGAAAAAATGAAAAATTTTACTTTTTCAATTTTCAGCTGTATAACTTGATTTCGAATATTGAAAATGTCAACAATCATTGAATTTGTACGCCACTCTTATTAGAGAACTTAAATAAATTTTAAATTTGAAAAAAAGAAAAATGTTTCCTGGAGAATCAACGAAATGCGGCAACCTAAAAATCAAAAAATCAATTATTCTGATTGATATTTTCTGAAATCATTTGTCATAATCAAATTATATACGTTATGTTTTGTGCATTTATGTAAAAAAAGTTGCGAAAAAATCAAAGGATTTTCGTAAAAATGAAAGTGAAAATTTGTGAAAAAATCGATTTTTTATTGGAAAAAAAGTGGCAATTTATTTTCGAGTGAAATTGATATCAAAGTTCATGAAATTCATTGAGGATTCTAATGGTGGTACATGTCACGCGTGGAGATAGTCTATGAATGGACCGATCGATAAATCAATATAATATAGGAAAAATGTTAAATTGATGATTTTATTGGAAATTTTGAGAAATAAATTGCTCAAAACGCTATCCCGATTTGTTTCCTCGGGAGCTGTGGTTTATCAAAAAATTGTCTTTGTTTAAGTATCGCTTCTAGCTTTCTAGCTATGATCAAAAGTGTAAGAACTGTTTCTCAGTTTAATCTCTGAGAACATGGTCAAAGACCTATATTGAGATTAAATTTATTTTTTCAACATGGTAGACGCTTTAAGGCTTGCCTAGCTCTGCCGTAGTGGACCTTACATTGCATTACAGTTTGGTCTGCTTGTTTAAACAAAAATAAAAAATTGCCAAAATTTAGGTGAAATACTAATAATTCACTTTGGGTTACGTCAAGGTTACGTCAGGGTTACGTCAGGTTACGTCAGGGTTACGTCAGAGGTTACGTCAGGTTACGTCAGTTACGTCACGGTTACGTTACGTCACGGTTACGTCACGACGTCAGAGTTAGGGTTTCCAGTGAAAAAATGAAAAATTTTACTTTTTCAATTTTCAGCTGTATAACTTGATTTCGAATATTGAAAATGTCAACAATCATTGAATTTGTACGCCACTCTTATTAGAGAACTTAAATAAATTTTAAATTTGAAAAAAGAAAAATGTTTCCTGGAGAAATCAACGATAAATGCGGCCTAAAAATCAAAAAATCAATTATTCTGATTGATATTTTCTGAAATCATTTGTCATAAAATTATATACGTTATGTTTTGTGCATTTATGTAAAAAAGTTGCGAAAAATCAAAGGATTTTCGTAAAAATGAAAGTGAAAATTTGTGAAAATCGATTTTTTATTGGAAAAAAAGTGGCAATTTATTTTCGAGTGAAATTGATATCAAAGTTCATGAAATTCATTGAGGATTCTAATGGTGGTACATGTCACGCGTGGAGATAGTCTATGAATGGACCGATCGATAAATCAATATAATATAGGAAAAATGTTAAATTGATGATTTTATTGGAAATTTTGAGAAATAAATTGCTCAAAACGCTATCCCGATTTTGTTTCGACTCGGGAGCTGTGGTTTATCAAAAAATTGTCTTTGTTTAAGTATCGCTTCTAGCTTTCTAGCTATGATCAAAAGTGTAAGAACTGTTCTTCTCAGTTTAATCTCTGAGAACATGGTCAAAGACCTATATTGAGATTAAATTTATTTTTTCAACATGGTAGACGCTTTAAGGCTTGCCTAGCTCTGCCGTAGTGGACCTTACATTGCATTACAGTTTGGTCTGCTTGTTTAAACAAAAAATAAAAAATTGCCAAAAATTTAGGTGAAATACTAATAATTCACTTTGGGTTACGTCAGGTTACGTCAGGGTTACGTCAGGGTACGTCAGGGTTACGTCAGGGTTACGTCAGAGTTACGTCAGAGTTACGTCACGGTTACGTCACGGTTACGTCAGGTTACGTTAGAGTTAGGGTTTCCAGTGAAAAAAAAAAATTTTACTTTTTCAATTTTCAGCTGTTATAACTTGATTTCGAATATTGAAAATGTCAACAATCATTGAATTTGTACGCCACTCTTATTAGAGAACTTAAATAAATTTTAAATTTGAAAAAAGAAAAATGTTTCCTGGAGAAATCAACGATAAATGCGGCAACCTAAAAATCAAAAATCAATTATTCTGATTGATATTTTCTGAAATCATTTGTCATAATCAAATTATATACGTTATGTTTTGTGCATTTATGTAAAAAAAGTTGCGAAAAATCAAAGGATTTTCGTAAAAATGAAAGTGAAAATTTGTGAAAAATCGATTTTTTATTGGAAAAAAGTGGCAATTTATTTTCGAGTGAAATTGATATCAAAGTTCATGAAATTCATTGAGGATTCTAATGGTGGTACATGTCACGCGTGGAGATAGTCTATGAATGGACCGATCGATAAATCAATATAATATAGGAAAAATGTTAAATTGATGATTTTATTGGAAATTTTGAGAAATAAATTGCTCAAAACGCTATCCGATTTTGTTTCGACTCGGGAGCTGTGGTTTATCAAAAAATTGTCTTTGTTTAAGTATCGCTTCTAGCTTTCTAGCTATGATCAAAAGTGTAAGAACTGTTCTTCTCAGTTTAATCTCTGAGAACATGGTCAAAGACCTATATTGAGATTAAATTTATTTTTTCAACATGGTAGACGCTTTAAGGCTTGCCTAGCTCTGCCGTAGTGGACCTTACATTGCATTACAGTTTGGTCTGCTTGTTTAAACAAAAAATAAAAAATTGCCAAAATTTAGGTGAAATACTAATAATTCACTTTGGGTTACGTCAAGGTTACGTCAGGGTTACGTCAGGGTTACGTCAGGTTACGTCAGAGTTCGTCAGTTACGTCGGTTACGTCACGGTTACGTCACGTCAGTTACGTCAGAGTTAGGGTTTCCAGTGAAAAAATGAAAAATTTTACTTTTTCAATTTTCAGCTGTATAACTTGATTTCGAATATTGAAAATGTCAACAATCATTGAATTTGTACGCCACTCTTATTAGAGAACTTAAATAAATTTTAAATTTGAAAAAAGAAAAATGTTCCTGGAGAAATCAACGATAAATGCGGCAACCTAAAAATCAAAAAATCAATTATTCTGATTGATATTTTCTGAAATCATTTGTCATATCAAATTATTACGTTATGTTTGTGCATTTATGTAAAAAAAGTTGCGAAAAATCAAAGGATTTTCGTAAAATGAAAGTGAAAATTTGTGAAAAATCGATTTTTTATGGAAAAAAAAGTGG
>JACMZG010000822.1:0-14337 GCA_018340805.1 Microvelia longipes
AAATCTAAAGTAGAAAACCGAAGTTTTTTCTCGTGTTTCCCCACTGCTAAAATGCATGAAATACACTTTATTTTGCTGAACATGTTAGAAAGATTGAAACAAATCTGCCGATGGCTTCTACAATTTCGATGGAAATCGCTTATTTCTCTTAATGTTATTTTTAAAGCGTATTTAAGTGCTTAAAATGATCAAAATAAGCATGAAAATCACTATTTTTAATAACTGGATTTCGATCAGAACCACAGTAACATCACACAAAGTACAACTTATGCAAATGTCTGGAACGAATCTAATTAGAAAACCGAATTTTCTCGTGTTTCCCACTGCTAAAATGCATGAAATAACACTGTTATATTGCTGAACATGTTAGGAAATAGATTGAAACAAAATCTGCCGATGGCTTCTACAATTCTTGATGAAAATCGCTTATTTCTCTAATGTTATTGTTTAAAGCGTATTTAAGTGCTTAAAATGATCAAAATAAGCATGAAAATCACTATTTTAATAACTGGATTTCGATCAGAGAACACAGTAAATCACACAAAGTACAACTTATGCAATATGTCTGGAACGAATCTAAAGTAGAAAACCGAAGTTTTCTGTTTTCCCACTGCTAAAATGCATGAAATAACACTGTTATATTGCTGAACATGTTAGGAAATAGATTGAAACAAATCTGCCGATGGCTTCTACAATTCTTGATGGAAATCGCTTATTTCTCTAATGTTATTGTTTAAAGCGTATTTAAGTGCTTAAAATGATCAAAATAAGCATGAAAATCACTATTTTAATAACTGGATTTCGATCAGAGAACCACAGTAAATCACACAAAGTACAACTTATGCAATATGTCTGGAACGAATCTAAAGTAGAAAACCGAAGTTTTCTCGTGTTCCCCACTGCTAAAATGCATGAAATAACACTGTTATATTGCTGAACATGTTAGGAAATAGATTGAAACAAATCTGCCGATGGCTTCTACAATTCTTGATGGAAATCGCTTATTTCTCTAATGTTATTGTTTAAAGCGTATTTAAGTGCTTAAAATGATCAAAATAAGCATGAAAATCACTATTTTAATAACTGGATTTCGATCAGAGAACCACAGTAAATCACACAAAGTACAACTTATGCAATATGTCTGGAACGAATCTAAAGTAGAAAACCGAAGTTTTCTCGTGTTTCCCACTGCTAAAATGCATGAAATAACACTGTTATATTGCTGAACATGTTAGGAAATAGATTGAAACAAATCTGCCGATGGCTTCTACAATTCTTGATGGAAATCGCTTATTTCTCTAATGTTATTGTTTAAAGCGTATTTAAGTGCTTAAAATGATCAAAATAAGCATGAAAATCACTATTTTAATAACTGGATTTCGATCAGAGAACCACAGTAAATCACACAAAGTACAACTTATGCAATATGTCTGGAACGAATCTAAAGTAGAAAACCGAAGTTTTCTCGTGTTTCCCACTGCTAAAATGCATGAAATAACACTGTTATATTGCTGAACATGTTAGGAAATAGATTGAAACAAATCTGCCGATGGCTTCTACAATTCTTGATGGAAATCGCTTATTTCTCTAATGTTATTGTTTAAAGCGTATTTAAGTGCTTAAAATGATCAAAATAAGCATGAAAATCACTATTTTAATAACTGGATTTCGATCAGAGAACCACAGTAAATCACACAAAGTACAACTTATGCAATATGTCTGGAACGAATCTAAAGTAGAAAACCGAAGTTTTCTCGTGTTTCCCACTGCTAAAATGCATGAAATAACACTGTTATATTGCTGAACATGTTAGGAAATAGATTGAAACAAATCTGCCGATGGCTTCTACAATTCTTGATGGAAATCGCTTATTTCTCTAATGTTATTGTTTAAAGCGTATTTAAGTGCTTAAAATGATCAAAATAAGCATGAAAATCACTATTTTAATAACTGGATTTCGATCAGAGAACCACAGTAAATCACACAAAGTACAACTTATGCAATATGTCTGGAACGAATCTAAAGTAGAAAACCGAAGTTTTCTCGTGTTTCCCACTGCTAAAATGCATGAAATAACACTGTTATATTGCTGAACATGTTAGGAAATAGATTGAAACAAATCTGCCGATGGCTTCTACAATTCTTGATGGAAATCGCTTATTTCTCTAATGTTATTGTTTAAAGCGTATTTAAGTGCTTAAAATGATCAAAATAAGCATGAAAATCACTATTTTAATAACTGGATTTCGATCAGAGAACCACAGTAAATCACACAAAGTACAACTTATGCAATATGTCTGGAACGAATCTAAAGTAGAAAACCGAAGTTTTCTCGTGTTTCCCACTGCTAAAATGCATGAAATAACACTGTTATATTGCTGAACATGTTAGGAAATAGATTGAAACAAATCTGCCGATGGCTTCTACAATTCTTGATGGAAATCGCTTATTTCTCTAATGTTATTGTTTAAAGCGTATTTAAGTGCTTAAAATGATCAAAATAAGCATGAAAATCACTATTTTAATAACTGGATTTCGATCAGAGAACCACAGTAAATCACACAAAGTACAACTTATGCAATATGTCTGGAACGAATCTAAAGTAGAAAACCGAAGTTTTCTCGTGTTTCCCACTGCTAAAATGCATGAAATAACACTGTTATATTGCTGAACATGTTAGGAAATAGATTGAAACAAATCTGCCGATGGCTTCTACAATTCTTGATGGAAATCGCTTATTTCTCTAATGTTATTGTTTAAAGCGTATTTAAGTGCTTAAAATGATCAAAAATAAGCATGAAAATCACTATTTTAATAACTGGATTTCGATCAGAGAACCACAGTAAATCACACAAAGTACAACTTATGCAATATGTCTGGAACGAATCTAAAGTAGAAAACCGAAGTTTTCTCGTGTTTCCCACTGCTAAAATGCATGAAATAACACTGTTATATTGCTGAACATGTTAGGAAATAGATTGAAACAAATCTGCCGATGGCTTCTACAATTCTTGATGGAAATCGCTTATTTCTCTAATGTTATTGTTTAAAGCGTATTTAAGTGCTTAAAATGATCAAAATAAGCATGAAAATCACTATTTTAATAACTGGATTTCGATCAGAGAACCACAGTAAATCACACAAAGTACAACTTATGCAATATGTCTGGAACGAATCTAAAGTAGAAAACCGAAGTTTTCTCGTGTTTCCCACTGCTAAAATGCATGAAATAACACTGTTATATTGCTGAACATGTTAGGAAATAGATTGAAACAAATCTGCCGATGGCTTCTACAATTCTTGATGGAAATCGCTTATTTCTCTAATGTTATTGTTTTAAAGCGTATTTAAGTGCTTAAAATGATCAAAATAAGCATGAAAATCACTATTTTAATAACTGGATTTCGATCAGAGAACCACAGTAAATCACACAAAGTACAACTTATGCAATATGTCTGGAACGAATCTAAAGTAGAAAACCGAAGTTTTCTCGTGTTTCCCACTGCTAAAATGCATGAAATAACACTGTTATATTGCTGAACATGTTAGGAAATAGATTGAAACAAATCTGCCGATGGCTTCTACAATTCTTGATGGAAATCGCTTATTTCTCTAATGTTATTGTTTAAAGCGTATTTAAGTGCTTAAAATGATCAAAATAAGCATGAAAATCACTATTTTAATAACTGGATTTCGATCAGAGAACCACAGTAAATCACACAAAGTACAACTTATGCAATATGTCTGGAACGAATCTAAAGTAGAAAACCGAAGTTTTCTCGTGTTTCCCACTGCTAAAATGCATGAAATAACACTGTTATATTGCTGAACATGTTAGGAAATAGATTGAAACAAATCTGCCGATGGCTTCTACAATTCTTGATGGAAATCGCTTATTTCTCTAATGTTATTGTTTAAAGCGTATTTAAGTGCTTAAAATGATCAAAATAAGCATGAAAATCACTATTTTAATAACTGGATTTCGATCAGAGAACCACAGTAAATCACACAAAGTACAACTTATGCAATATGTCTGGAACGAATCTAAAGTAGAAAACCGAAGTTTTTCTCGTGTTTCCCACTGCTAAAATGCATGAAATAACACTGTTATATTGCTGAACATGTTAGGAAATAGATTGAAACAAATCTGCCGATGGCTTCTACAATTCTTGATGGAAATCGCTTATTTCTCTAATGTTATTGTTTAAAGCGTATTTAAGTGCTTAAAATGATCAAAATAAGCATGAAAATCACTATTTTAATAACTGGATTTCGATCAGAGAACCACAGTAAATCACACAAAGTACAACTTATGCAATATGTCTGGAACGAATCTAAAGTAGAAAACCGAAGTTTTCTCGTGTTTCCCACTGCTAAAATGCATGAAATAACACTGTTATATTGCTGAACATGTTAGGAAATAGATTGAAACAAATCTGCCGATGGCTTCTACAATTCTTGATGGAAATCGCTTATTTCTCTAATGTTATTGTTTAAAGCGTATTTAAGTGCTTAAAATGATCAAAATAAGCATGAAAATCACTATTTTAATAACTGGATTTCGATCAGAACCACAGTAAATCACACAAAGTACAACTTATGCAATATGTCTGGAACGAATCTAAAGTAGAAAACCGAAGTTTTCTCGTGTTTCCCACTGCTAAAATGCATGAAATAACACTGTTATATTGCTGAACATGTTAGGAAATAGATTGAAACAAATCTGCCGATGGCTTCTACAATTCTTGATGGAAATCGCTTATTTCTCTAATGTTATTGTTTAAAGCGTATTTAAGTGCTTAAAATGATCAAAATAAGCATGAAAATCACTATTTTAATAACTGGATTTCGATCAGAGAACCACAGTAAATCACACAAAGTACAACTTATGCAATATGTCTGGAACGAATCTAAAGTAGAAAACCGAAGTTTTCTCGTGTTTCCCACTGCTAAAATGCATGAAATAACACTGTTATATTGCTGAACATGTTAGGAAATAGATTGAAACAAATCTGCCGATGGCTTCTACAATTCTTGATGGAAATCGCTTATTTCTCTAATGTTATTGTTTAAAGCGTATTTAAGTGCTTAAAATGATCAAAATAAGCATGAAAATCACTATTTTAATAACTGGATTTCGATCAGAGAACCACAGTAAATCACACAAAGTACAACTTATGCAATATGTCTGGAACGAATCTAAAGTAGAAAACCGAAGTTTTCTCGTGTTTCCCACTGCTAAAATGCATGAAATAACACTGTTATATTGCTGAACATGTTAGGAAATAGATTGAAACAAATCTGCCGATGGCTTCTACAATTCTTGATGGAAATCGCTTATTTCTCTAATGTTATTGTTTAAAGCGTATTTAAGTGCTTAAAATGATCAAAATAAGCATGAAAATCACTATTTTAATAACTGGATTTCGATCAGAGAACCACAGTAAATCACACAAAGTACAACTTATGCAATATGTCTGGAACGAATCTAAAGTAGAAAACCGAAGTTTTCTCGTGTTTCCCACTGCTAAAATGCATGAAATAACACTGTTATTGCTGAACATGTTAGGAAATAGATTGAAACAAATCTGCCGATGGCTTCTACAATTCTTGATGGAAATCGCTTATTTCTCTAATGTTATTGTTTAAAGCGTATTTAAGTGCTTAAAATGATCAAAATAAGCATGAAAATCACTATTTTAATAACTGGATTTCGATCAGAGAACCACAGTAAATCACACAAAGTACAACTTATGCAATATGTCTGGAACGAATCTAAAGTAGAAAACCGAAGTTTTCTCGTGTTTCCCACTGCTAAAATGCATGAAATAACACTGTTATATTGCTGAACATGTTAGGAAATAGATTGAAACAAATCTGCCGATGGCTTCTACAATTCTTGATGGAAATCGCTTATTTCTCTAATGTTATTGTTTAAAGCGTATTTAAGTGCTTAAAATGATCAAAATAAGCATGAAAATCACTATTTTAATAACTGGATTTCGATCAGAGAACCACAGTAAATCACACAAAGTACAACTTATGCAATATGTCTGGAACGAATCTAAAGTAGAAAACCGAAGTTTTCTCGTGTTTCCCACTGCTAAAATGCATGAAATAACACTGTTATATTGCTGAACATGTTAGGAAATAGATTGAAACAAATCTGCCGATGGCTTCTACAATTCTTGATGGAAATCGCTTATTTCTCTAATGTTATTGTTTAAAGCGTATTTAAGTGCTTAAAATGATCAAAATAAGCATGAAAATCACTATTTTAATAACTGGATTTCGATCAGAGAACCACAGTAAATCACACAAAGTACAACTTATGCAATATGTCTGGAACGAATCTAAAGTAGAAAACCGAAGTTTTCTCGTGTTTCCCACTGCTAAAATGCATGAAATAACACTGTTATATTGCTGAACATGTTAGGAAATAGATTGAAACAAATCTGCCGATGGCTTCTACAATTCTTGATGGAAATCGCTTATTTCTCTAATGTTATTGTTTAAAGCGTATTTAAGTGCTTAAAATGATCAAAATAAGCATGAAAATCACTATTTTAATAACTGGATTTCGATCAGAGAACCACAGTAAATCACACAAAGTACAACTTATGCAATATGTCTGGAACGAATCTAAAGTAGAAAACCGAAGTTTTCTCGTGTTTCCCACTGCTAAAATGCATGAAATAACACTGTTATATTGCTGAACATGTTAGGAAATAGATTGAAACAAATCTGCCGATGGCTTCTACAATTCTTGATGGAAATCGCTTATTTCTCTAATGTTATTGTTTAAAGCGTATTTAAGTGCTTAAAATGATCAAAATAAGCATGAAAATCACTATTTTAATAACTGGATTTCGATCAGAGAACCACAGTAAATCACACAAAGTACAACTTATGCAATATGTCTGGAACGAATCTAAAGTAGAAAACCGAAGTTTTCTCGTGTTTCCCACTGCTAAAATGCATGAAATAACACTGTTATATTGCTGAACATGTTAGGAAATAGATTGAAACAAATCTGCCGATGGCTTCTACAATTCTTGATGGAAATCGCTTATTTCTCTAATGTTATTGTTTAAAGCGTATTTAAGTGCTTAAAATGATCAAAATAAGCATGAAAATCACTATTTTAATAACTGGATTTCGATCAGAGAACCACAGTAAATCACACAAAGTACAACTTATGCAATATGTCTGGAACGAATCTAAAGTAGAAAACCGAAGTTTTCTCGTGTTTCCCACTGCTAAAATGCATGAAATAACACTGTTATATTGCTGAACATGTTAGGAAATAGATTGAAACAAATCTGCCGATGGCTTCTACAATTCTTGATGGAAATCGCTTATTTCTCTAATGTTATTGTTTAAAGCGTATTTAAGTGCTTAAAATGATCAAAATAAGCATGAAAATCACTATTTTAATAACTGGATTTCGATCAGAGAACCACAGTAAATCACACAAAGTACAACTTATGCAATATGTCTGGAACGAATCTAAAGTAGAAAACCGAAGTTTTCTCGTGTTTCCCACTGCTAAAATGCATGAAATAACACTGTTATATTGCTGAACATGTTAGGAAATAGATTGAAACAAATCTGCCGATGGCTTCTACAATTCTTGATGGAAATCGCTTATTTCTCTAATGTTATTGTTTAAAGCGTATTTAAGTGCTTAAAATGATCAAAATAAGCATGAAAATCACTATTTTAATAACTGGATTTCGATCAGAGAACCACAGTAAATCACACAAAGTACAACTTATGCAATATGTCTGGAACGAATCTAAAGTAGAAAACCGAAGTTTTCTCGTGTTTCCCACTGCTAAAATGCATGAAATAACACTGTTATATTGCTGAACATGTTAGGAAATAGATTGAAACAAATCTGCCGATGGCTTCTACAATTCTTGATGGAAATCGCTTATTTCTCTAATGTTATTGTTTAAAGCGTATTTAAGTGCTTAAAATGATCAAAATAAGCATGAAAATCACTATTTTAATAACTGGATTTCGATCAGAGAACCACAGTAAATCACACAAAGTACAACTTATGCAATATGTCTGGAACGAATCTAAAGTAGAAAACCGAAGTTTTCTCGTGTTTCCCACTGCTAAAATGCATGAAATAACACTGTTATTTGCTGAACATGTTAGGAAATAGATTGAAACAAATCTGCCGATGGCTTCTACAATTCTTGATGGAAATCGCTTATTTCTCTAATGTTATTGTTTAAAGCGTATTTAAGTGCTTAAAATGATCAAAATAAGCATGAAAATCACTATTTTAATAACTGGATTTCGATCAGAGAACCACAGTAAATCACACAAAGTACAACTTATGCAATATGTCTGGAACGAAAAAGTAGAAAACCGAAGTTTTCTCGTGTTTCCCACTGCTAAAATGCATGAAATAACACTGTTATATTGCTGAACATGTTAGGAAATAGATTGAAACAAATCTGCCGATGGCTTCTACTTGATGGAAATCGCTTATTTCTCTAATGTTATTGTTTAAAGCGTATTTAAGTGCTTAAAATGATCAAAAAGCATGAAAATCACTATTTTAATAACTGGATTTCGATCAGAGAACCACAGTAAATCACACAAAGTACAACTTATGCAATATGTCTGGAACGAATCTAAAGTAGAAAACCGAAGTTTTCTCGTGTTTCCCACTGCTAAAATGCATGAAATAACACTGTTATATTGCTGAACATGTTAGGAAATAGATTGAAACAAATCTGCCGATGGCTTCTACAATTCTTGATGGAAATCGCTTATTTCTCTAATGTTATTGTTTAAAGCGTATTTAAGTGCTTAAAATGATCAAAATAAGCATGAAAATCACTATTTTAATAACTGGATTTCGATCAGAGAACCACAGTAAATCACACAAAGTACAACTTATGCAATATGTCTGGAACGAATCTAAAGTAGAAAACCGAAGTTTTCTCGTGTTTCCCACTGCTAAAATGCATGAAATAACACTGTTATATTGCTGAACATGTTAGGAAATAGATTGAAACAAATCTGCCGATGGCTTCTACAATTCTTGATGGAAATCGCTTATTTCTCTAATGTTATTGTTTAAAGCGTATTTAAGTGCTTAAAATGATCAAAATAAGCATGAAAATCACTATTTTAATAACTGGATTTCGATCAGAGAACCACAGTAAATCACACAAAGTACAACTTATGCAATATGTCTGGAACGAATCTAAAGTAGAAAACCGAAGTTTTCTCGTGTTTCCCACTGCTAAAATGCATGAAATAACACTGTTATATTGCTGAACATGTTAGGAAATAGATTGAAACAAATCTGCCGATGGCTTCTACAATTCTTGATGGAAATCGCTTATTTCTCTAATGTTATTGTTAAAGCGTATTTAAGTGCTTAAAATGATCAAAATAAGCATGAAAATCACTATTTTAATAACTGGATTTCGATCAGAGAACCACAGTAAATCACACAAAGTACAACTTATGCAATATGTCTGGAACGAATCTAAAGTAGAAAACCGAAGTTTTCTCGTGTTTCCCACTGCTAAAATGCATGAAATAACACTGTTATATTGCTGAACATGTTAGGAAATAGATTGAAACAAATCTGCCGATGGCTTCTACAATTCTTGATGGAAATCGCTTATTTCTCTAATGTTATTGTTTAAAGCGTATTTAAGTGCTTAAAATGATCAAAATAAGCATGAAAATCACTATTTTAATAACTGGATTTCGATCAGAGAACCACAGTAAATCACACAAAGTACAACTTATGCAATATGTCTGGAACGAATCTAAAGTAGAAAACCGAAGTTTTCTCGTGTTTCCCACTGCTAAAATGCATGAAATAACACTGTTATATTGCTGAACATTTAGGAAATAGATTGAAACAAATCTGCCGATGGCTTCTACAATTCTTGATGGAAATCGCTTATTTCTCTAATGTTATTGTTTAGCGTATTTAAGTGCTTAAAATGATCAAAATAAGCATGAAAATCACTATTTTAATAACTGGATTTCGATCAGAGAACCACAGTAAATCACACAAAGTACAACTTATGCAATATGTCTGGAACGAATCTAAAGTAGAAAACCGAAGTTTTCTCGTGTTTCCCACTGCTAAAATGCATGAAATAACACTGTTATATTGCTGAACATGTTAGGAAATAGATTGAAACAAATCTGCCGATGGCTTCTACAATTCTTGATGGAAATCGCTTATTTCTCTAATGTTATTGTTTAAAGCGTATTTAAGTGCTTAAAATGATCAAAATAAGCATGAAAATCACTATTTTAATAACTGGATTTCGATCAGAGAACCACAGTAAATCACACAAAGTACAACTTATGCAATATGTCTGGAACGAATCTAAAGTAGAAAACCGAAGTTTTCTCGTGTTTCCCACTGCTAAAATGCATGAAATAACACTGTTATATTGCTGAACATGTTAGGAAATAGATTGAAACAAATCTGCCGATGGCTTCTACAATTCTTGATGGAAATCGCTTATTTCTCTAATGTTATTGTTTAAAGCGTATTTAAGTGCTTAAAATGATCAAAATAAGCATGAAAATCACTATTTTAATAACTGGATTTCGATCAGAGAACCACAGTAAATCACACAAAGTACAACTTATGCAATATGTCTGGAACGAATCTAAAGTAGAAAACCGAAGTTTTCTCGTGTTTCCCTGCTAAAATGCATGAAATAACACTGTTATATTGCTGAACATGTTAGGAAATAGATTGAAACAAATCTGCCGATGGCTTCTACAATTCTTGATGGAAATCGCTTATTTCTCTAATGTTATTGTTTAAAGCGTATTTAAGTGCTTAAAATGATCAAAATAAGCATGAAAATCACTATTTTAATAACTGGATTTCGATCAGAGAACCACAGTAAATCACACAAAGTACAACTTATGCAATATGTCTGGAACGAATCTAAAGTAGAAAACCGAAGTTTTCTCGTGTTTCCCACTGCTAAAATGCATGAAATAACACTGTTATATTGCTGAACATGTTAGGAAATAGATTGAAACAAATCTGCCGATGGCTTCTACAATTCTTGATGGAAATCGCTTATTTCTCTAATGTTATTGTTTAAAGCGTATTTAAGTGCTTAAAATGATCAAAATAAGCATGAAAATCACTATTTTAATAACTGGATTTCGATCAGAGAACCACAGTAAATCACACAAAGTACAACTTATGCAATATGTCTGGAACGAATCTAAAGTAGAAAACCGAAGTTTTCTCGTGTTTCCCACTGCTAAAATGCATGAAATAACACTGTTATATTGCTGAACATGTTAGGAAATAGATTGAAACAAATCTGCCGATGGCTTCTACAATTCTTGATGGAAATCGCTTATTTCTCTAATGTTATTGTTTAAAGCGTATTTAAGTGCTTAAAATGATCAAAATAAGCATGAAAATCACTATTTTAATAACTGGATTTCGATCAGAGAACCACAGTAAATCACACAAAGTACAACTTATGCAATATGTCTGGAACGAATCTAAAGTAGAAAACCGAAGTTTTCTCGTGTTTCCCACTGCTAAAATGCATGAAATAACACTGTTATATTGCTGAACATGTTAGGAAATAGATTGAAACAAATCTGCCGATGGCTTCTACAATTCTTGATGGAAATCGCTTATTTCTCTAATGTTATGTTTTAAAGCGTATTTAAGTGCTTAAAATGATCAAAATAAGCATGAAAATCACTATTTTAATAACTGGATTTCGATCAGAGAACCACAGTAAATCACACAAAGTACAACTTATGCAATATGTCTGGAACGAATCTAAAGTAGAAAACCGAAGTTTTCTCGTGTTTCCCACTGCTAAAATGCATGAAATAACACTGTTATATTGCTGAACATGTTAGGAAATAGATTGAAACAAATCTGCCGATGGCTTCTACAATTCTTGATGGAAATCGCTTATTTCTCTAATGTTATTGTTTAAAGCGTATTTAAGTGCTTAAAATGATCAAAATAAGCATGAAAATCACTATTTTAATAACTGGATTTCGATCAGAGAACCACAGTAAATCACACAAAGTACAACTTATGCAATATGTCTGGAACGAATCTAAAGTAGAAAACCGAAGTTTTCTCGTGTTTCCCACTGCTAAAATGCATGAAATAACACTGTTATATTGCTGAACATGTTAGGAAATAGATTGAAACAAATCTGCCGATGGCTTCTACAATTCTTGATGGAAATCGCTTATTTCTCTAATGTTATTGTTTAAAGCGTATTTAAGTGCTTAAAATGATCAAAATAAGCATGAAAATCACTATTTTAATAACTGGATTTCGATCAGAGAACCACAGTAAATCACACAAAGTACAACTTATGCAATATGTCTGGAACGAATCTAAAGTAGAAACCGAAGTTTTCTCGTGTTTCCCACTGCTAAAATGCATGAAATAACACTGTTATATTGCTGAACATGTTAGGAAATAGATTGAAACAAATCTGCCGATGGCTTCTACAATTCTTGATGGAAATCGCTTATTTCTCTAATGTTATTGTTTAAAGCGTATTTAAGTGCTTAAAATGATCAAAATAAGCATGAAAATCACTATTTTAATAACTGGATTTCGATCAGAGAACCACAGTAAATCACACAAAGTACAACTTATGCAATATGTCTGGAACGAATCTAAAGTAGAAAACCGAAGTTTTCTCGTGTTTCCCACTGCTAAAATGCATGAAATAACACTGTTATATTGCTGAACATGTTAGGAAATAGATTGAAACAAATCTGCCGATGGCTTCTACAATTCTTGATGGAAATCGCTTATTTCTCTAATGTTATTGTTTAAAGCGTATTTAAGTGCTTAAAATGATCAAAATAAGCATGAAAATCACTATTTTAATAACTGGATTTCGATCAGAGAACCACAGTAAATCACACAAAGTACAACTTATGCAATATGTCTGGAACGAATCTAAAGTAGAAAACCGAAGTTTTCTCGTGTTTCCCACTGCTAAAATGCATGAAATAACACTGTTATATTGCTGAACATGTTAGGAAATAGATTGAAACAAATCTGCCGATGGCTTCTACAATTCTTGATGGAAATCGCTTATTTCTCTAATGTTATTGTTTAAAGCGTATTTAAGTGCTTAAAATGATCAAAATAAGCATGAAAATCACTATTTTAATAACTGGATTTCGATCAGAGAACCACAGTAAATCACACAAAGTACAACTTATGCAATATGTCTGGAACGAATCTAAAGTAGAAAACCGAAGTTTTCTCGTGTTTCCCACTGCTAAAATGCATGAAATAACACTGTTATATTGCTGAACATGTTAGGAAATAGATTGAAACAAATCTGCCGATGGCTTCTACAATTCTTGATGGAAATCGCTTATTTCTCTAATGTTATTGTTTAAAGCGTATTTAAGTGCTTAAAATGATCAAAATAAGCATGAAAATCACTATTTTAATAACTGGATTTCGATCAGAGAACCACAGTAAATCACACAAAGTACAACTTATGCAATATGTCTGGAACGAATCTAAAGTAGAAAACCGAAGTTTTCTCGTGTTTCCCACTGCTAAAATGCATGAAATAACACTGTTATATTGCTGAACATGTTAGGAAATAGATTGAAACAAATCTGCCGATGGCTTCTACAATTCTTGATGGAAATCGCTTATTTCTCTAATGTTATTGTTTAAAGCGTATTTAAGTGCTTAAAATGATCAAAATAAGCATGAAAATCACTATTTTAATAACTGGATTTCGATCAGAGAACCACAGTAAATCACACAAAGTACAACTTATGCAATATGTCTGGAACGAATCTAAAGTAGAAAACCGAAGTTTTCTCGTGTTTCCCACTGCTAAAATGCATGAAATAACACTGTTATATTGCTGAACATGTTAGGAAATAGATTGAAACAAATCTGCCGATGGCTTCTACAATTCTTGATGGAAATCGCTTATTTCTCTAATGTTATTGTTTAAAGCGTATTTAAGTGCTTAAAATGATCAAAATAAGCATGAAAATCACTATTTTAATAACTGGATTTCGATCAGAGAACCACAGTAAATCACACAAAGTACAACTTATGCAATATGTCTGGAACGAATCTAAAGTAGAAAACCGAAGTTTTCTCGTGTTTCCCACTGCTAAAATGCATGAAATAACACTGTTATATTGCTGAACATGTTAGGAAATAGATTGAAACAAATCTGCCGATGGCTTCTACAATTCTTGATGGAAATCGCTTTATTTCTCTAATGTTATTGTTTAAAGCGTATTTAAGTGCTTAAAATGATCAAAATAAGC